>JACBYL010000688.1:0-19662 GCA_015266385.1 Trichoderma oligosporum | reverse complement strand
CATCGTAGATTACCTCGCCTCGTCGAAGGACCTTGACGCGAGATGACCTCTTAATAGAGCCGTTTCGTACCCTACAGCCGGCAATGTTTCTAAACACTCGTTTCTTCACGTTAATCGGGAACACCTGCAGGACTTCGGCCTCGCCGTTTACACGGAACGAGACATTAACAGGCAGCATATCCGACAGCGAGGCTTTCACGTCATCTACTACATGGTAAATGACTTTGTGGTCGAGAATTTTGACCTTGGCCTCCTCCGCTCGCTGTTTAATATGCGGCGGAATGGTACAGTTGAAATTGACAATGATGCTGTTTGACGTCGCTGCATGATCAATGTCAGATTCGGTAATTTGGCCAGCCGAAGATCGCAGGATCCTTGGCTGCACCTCATGGCTGCCCAATTCCAAGATAGTTCCGCAGACTGCTTCCACGGATCCAACCACATCAGCTTTGACTGTGAAGTTTTGGGTGAGAATTCCAGGCTCAGCCGAGTCCGCAGCGGTGCTTGATACGCCCTCGGTCTTCTCTGACAAAGCTTCTGCTGCAGCTTTGTCTCGTTGACGCTGTTCTTGCTCTGCGAGTTGGATAGAGTTTTGCTCGCGTTCAGCCATCTCTAGGCGATATTCGACTGCTGTTTTTGCTTTCCCTTCGTCAGGCGATTGAAGCACCCGCTCTCCGGCAGTGGGCAACTCTCGCCAGCCCAAAACCTCTACCGGCGTGCCTGGGGGAGCCGAGTCCAATTCGAGCCCGGCTTCGTTACGTAGCACACGAATCTTGGCCCAAGTCTTGCCAGCGACAATTAAATCTCCAGGGCGGATGGTTCCTCTCTTGACCAAAATGGTCGCAGCTTTGCCCTGAGGCTTGATGCTAGATTCGAGAACCCATCCCTCAGCCATACCATCATCTTCTGCTCGGACATCCAGGATTTCAGAGAGAGTGACAATATTTTCCTCCAAGTCTTCCATGCCCCGGCCCGTTTTTCCGCTAACGCAGACAACTTGCACATCGCCACCATAGTCTTCAATTTCAACCCCATGACGAGAAAGATCCGCTTTCACTTGGTCTATCTTAGCATCCTCCTTGTCAACTTTCGTAATGGCGACAATAATTGGCACCTTGGCGCTTGTAGCATGTTTCAGTGCTTCGAGTGTTTGGGGCATAACGCTATCATCGGCAGCAACGACAAGCACTACAATATCTGTGACGTTCGCTCCGCGCTGACGCATCGACAGAAAAGCCGCATGACCCGGAGTGTCGAGGAATGTTATAGACTTGCCAGACGACATTTTTACAACAAATGCACCAATGTGCTGAGTGATACCTCCATGTTCCTGTGCTGCGACTGAAGACTTTCGAAGCCAATCCAGCAGAGTAGTTTTGCCATGGTCAACATGACCCATTATCGTCACTACGGGAGGACGAGATGGCAAATTCGAGACGTCCTCCGGCGTTGGACGGGGTCGCAGATCTCGAAGAGATCCAGTATCAACTGTTGGTTCAAAGCCATATTCCATAGCAATAAGAGCTGCGGTCTCACCAGTGAAGATTGTATCGCTGGTGATATTTTCGAAGCCCATTTCTTCCATATCTCGTAGAAAGGGGGTGGTGTACTGTTTTAGAGCTCTGGAAAGATTCGATGCACTGATATATTCTGGAAGGAATATGGGAATGGCCTGTTGCGTCTCTTCTATAGCCCTCTGCTTTTGTGCTTCCTTTTCTGCCTTTCGACGCTGCTTCTGCTCCCAACGATGTACAGCTTCGTCATCCCAGTCATCGTCTTCATTGGCTCGTGTGTCTCTCTGTGATTTCTTTGCTTTTTTAGATCGAGATCTTGCAGCCTCTTCTTCTTCTTCCTCTATCTCGAACCTCGACTTTCGTCTTTGTTTTTGAGGCAGAGTATCGCCATCGGCTTTACGAAAAGATGCAGCTGGCTCACTCAACGGGTCTTGTTTGTCCTGGGCATCTTGTACGCCTCTTCTTCTCTTGTCTGCAGATAGTTCTCCATTGTTATTCTGACTCTTTCCCCTAAGACCTGTAGCCCTAGTTTCCAGCTCTCCCCAGAAATCTTGAGTCGAGGGGTCTTGATGAGGGCCAGGCTTTCCAGTCGAAGATATCTGTTCATGTAAGTGCGACTTCACTCCAAGCTTTGATTTAACTTTAAGTTTTCGAGATTTTGTAATTTCACTCCAAACACTGGACTCATTTCCACGAACATCTATTCCATGTGTGTGGGGAGGCAGCTCAGCTTTGCGATTACTAAATGATCCCCATCCAGTGTTCTTGAGACCGCTGTTTGTTGGTCTTTCTGACGGTTCTTTAGAAGCTGCCCCCAAGCGATGAATGGTAGTAGAGGGCCTCAAAAATGTTTTCGCTGTTTCGCCACCTTCGGGCTGCGATGGAGAAGACCAAGATTTAGGAGTTGCTTGAGGTCGCGGCTCTCGATTTGTTTTGAAGACGTCGGCCAGAACAGATCTTGATTTAGTCGCTTGCGCACTATGCTTGCGTTGGTTCCCCATGTCATTCTTAGATTCGATATTTTTGTTGTTCGATTGGACATCCTCTGCGACAGGGGACTGCCGTCGAGCCTGTCGCTCATGTGGAAGTAAGCCATCAACCATAGTCGAACTGTCTGATGATGGAACGGCTTTGGCAAAGGTACCCCATGCTCCAACTCCAGTATTGGGGAATGCGCCTGGGAAGGCCGATGGCCCAGAAGGTCCTTCATTATTCGCAGCACTATTCAGACATGTCGTCCCAGATAGTGATCGAATCTGGCAAGTCTGCAAGGCTCCGCGCTCGGTAGCGTGCTCTCGCAATGCCCTTGTAGGTTTCAGCGACGCAGCGGGATTTGATATGGCTCGTCCATGTTGCTTTCCGGTATTAACGGGAATTTTCTGTCGACAAAATGTACATATGAAAGGATAGCAGCGATCCTAGTATTACATGATGTCAGCCATGGCGAATGCGAAAACGGAGCTCTATCGGGCAGCAAAGTTGCGAACCTTGAATGTGCGAGCCCTTAACATTGCAGGGAAAGACGACTAGGAAGGTCACGCAAAGCTTCTGTCGACATTGGATATGAATGACATGTAGGTCTGCTTATATGTATGAAGCGGATGCTCAAGGTTGCGAAAATGCAAGGGCTCTTGTTCTAAGCTAGCAGCCTTTTTTTTTTTTCTCTACTGTACTTGAGGTTGGAGAGTTAGTAGGTGGGCTGTTCGGGGATGGAGATTGTCCGTGTTCACTATTATGAGAAGATTGATCTCCATCAACGCTTCTCAATTGAAGGCAGAAAATTATCCAATTGAGAATAAATAACCGGGAGAACGATGACTATTTATTCCATTATTATTAAATATAATTACTTAATACTATAAGACTTTCTTTATTATACGGGCGTCACTTCAAGATCAAAGTAGCTGGTGTCGGGTAACAGCTTCTACTCACTGGCGGCACACCAATGAGAGAGCTTGCCTACAATGCCATCCAAATTGCCTAATGCCTTTTTAGAGAGAAAAGCGAACACTCAATTCAAATGAATTAGTCCTTGTATGGAGGAGTCCGTTTATATACTTTTCATACTTTACTCATCACATATGATATAACGGACAACTCCTTTCATTAATCCTCACTTACTACCTGTTCTCATTCTTTATAGAGGCCAGGTAGTGGCTACGCAGTGGGTACAATTATTAAGGCGGCCGGAATTTTGCTACAACCAATGACGCCCACGTTACCCCCTAAAGCTCGCTCACTAAAAAAAAACACAGGGCTATGTGATTCTTGATTATACGACTTCAACCAAGAATCATACCTGCTAGCCATTGGCCGCAGAGCACTCCCAATGGCTCCCTCCAAAAGAGCTGGGAAACAAAAATCTTCTACCTCCAATTCAACCACCAGCAACAATGGCAATCCTCCAGAGCCTTTTAAGCGACCTCCAGAGGTTCTCGCTCCCTTCATCAGCGAGCTCTCGGAGAAGCACATCTACATCACCCACATCGACTCCAAGCCCGCCTCCTTCAAGCGCAAGATTTTTCTTGTGCCCGTCGCCATGAATGTAACTGTTGCAGCTATTTTCGTCTGGCGCATGTACGCTATCCTTCCCTGGTACTGGAAGCTCATCATGTCCGGCTTTGGAAATCCCAATGAGACGACATTCCCCTTTGAAGAGGCTACTTGGTCTGAGCTCGCGTGGGAGATTTGGAAGCGTGCTATTGTCATGTTCATTGATTTTATGCTTTTTGTCTTTGTTTGGCCGTGGCCCGTCGAATTTGCACTGGGCACATCGCATGGAAACCCGACTCTATGGCGGTGGAACGTTGGTTTCCGGGAAAAGGAGATTTACGTCCGTCGCAGCCGCGATTGGGATAAGATGCTGCGTGACATCTTCAAGGATGCAGATTCGAAAAAGATTTTGCTTGCTTATATCCAACAGGCAACTTCACCCATCATTCAGGAGCAAAAGACAGGTTATCTCCTCATGAATGATAAATGGGATCTAGACTGGAATGGAATGGTCTCCGCCCACAGACTGGTTGATAAGAAGGATATTGCTCTTGAAGCGTTCAAAAACGTCATATTAGTGTTTCACCAGGACTTTGGCTGGATTTGCCTTGATGTCAAGTCAAGCATAGTAGCCGAGGAAGATGAAAAGAGGAGGCAGGTTTTCGCTTTTCGAGACGCGCTTACGGCCATGGGCAAGGAGAATCTCTTCTATCGCTGGGTCGAGGTTGTACAGTTTGAGTCAACGCAGCCAGGAGGGTTTGGGCCGGAGAAGCAAGAGGCTGCGGCTAAAAAAATCCGCGATTTATTTGAAGCTGAAAACATCAACTTTGATGAACTCTGGAAAGAGACTGTTGGTACAAACGCATAATGCATAAATTCCTTCGTCGGAGCTATAAGGTAAAATGGGATAAAATATTGATGGATTCTACATGTGTGCTTGGGTCGAAAAGGAGCAGCATTGGGTGTTACTAGCATGTGTATAGTAGCTACTAGGTATTTAAACGGTTTTTATATCATGCGTATCTGAAATTACAAATAAGCATCAGATTAAACCCTGAGTATCGGCGATAGTAACCAGAATAGCTCTTTCGTCCAACCTAGCAAGGGGAGAGAGAGACATAATGCACATGCAAAAAAAAAATTGAAAAAAAAGAAGACCCAAAGGCGGAATCGAACCCAGTCCTTTATCAAAAAAAAAAGTGTACCGACTATAGTCGAACCCCAAGTACCACTGGACACCGCACCCATGATAGTACATCGTGATAGGACATCGTAATGCCTCGCCCATACTGGAAGGAGAAAAAAATTTACGAAAAAAATAACGTCTTATGCGCCCAGCTACCACTCTTCTATCAAAAAAAAAAGTGTACCGACTATAGTCGAACCCCAAGTACCACTGGACACCGCACCCATGATAGTACATCGTGATAGGACATCGTAATGCCTCGCCCATACTGGAAGGAGAAAAAAATTTACGAAAAAAATAACGTCTTATGCGCCCAGCTACCACTCTTCTATAGCGGTGGTACTACTGCGCGCCCTGGTTTCCCGATGGTATTTCTTTGCAGCGTGTCCCAGCTCGAATGCCACCAATCTCGGGCCTGATCTTGGTAGCCCAGGGCTGGGGGCCGTGTCTGAGAGAGTCGTCACCAAATGGCGGCGGTCGTGGCAGAGGTGCCAATGGAAACTAGGAAGGCCCCTCTAATTTCCATCGTGACATACCACTGCACCACCACTGGCTAGATATCTCGCTGTTGGGATATAACTGAAAATTTTACTATATAAGGGTACGGCAGTTGTCAGCCGGCCGTTGTAGGTTGAACGCTACAGGTCCCTCCTATAGTGAGAACAGTGAGGACTAGCCACTATATAACAGGCCATGCATATGTATAGAGACCAGTAAAATGAGGCGCCGCAGTATGGCATAATAGATAGTAGAGATAGGGCAACATGGTGTCGCCGTTCCAAAGAGGAGGATATTGGAATAGGGGATTGAGATTAAAATATCCCGCATATGACATCCTATCAGGCCTAATGTTAACTGGTGACATACATCTCTGGTGTAATAATAACATATGGAAAACCTTTTTTTTTTTTTGTTGATATGCACAACGCTCTCAAATATAAATACCCGGAGCATATGCTCATGGAGCATCGCTGTACTGGAGTGACCCCAGACATGAGACTACAGCCGATGCAGCTCGACGTAAGCCATGCTATGATATTATACATAGATGACACACCTTGAGATACTTTTTATAACCATTTCATTGACACTCGAATTTTTCCGAGGCCCTAGATCTGGAGTAGTATCTTGATCGAGTCTGGACAAGGGCTATTCGCCAACTGATAGCCCGTCATCGAGATATAAAATGTCTGTTGACTTGACGTTGAGAGTGGAGAACAGAGCTTTTACGTGGCTTCCCACTGTTGAGTCGCTTACCGAATGGGGCAGTTTTACAGGCTTAAGCCGAGCACGTGCACAGAGTTGTCGTCAGACAAAGTGTAAGAACATATCCCACAGAGCATCTGATGGAACTATTCTATTGTTGTAGAGTTGCAGTGGCTGGAAACATTAATGCTAATACTATTATAGACTTTTTGCTTTTATTTTAAGTATAATTTGCTTTTATTTTAAATATAATCTTCTTTCTCATCCTTCCCATCTTTCATGCAGCAAAGAGACTAAAATGACTCTCGTATATGTCTAAGTTCGGGGCACTGCGCCTTCAACTTCAACCTTTTAAGTAGTAAACATGCAGAATTGCTCCGTAATAAATGGCACGTCAAATGGCACAGCCCTCAAATTCTTCAAACACTTCGTATTTGGCCCCATTCCCTCACTTGTTTCGTATTTTGATCGACTTTCAACATCATCTCATCATCTCCCACCAGGGCAAGGTACGGAGTACGGAGGCGGAGTACATTGTAATCTGTATACACGCGGCCGGCCCCCTTAGCGTTGCTATCGTAAGGCGCTACTCTCCGTATCCGTCTCAGATTATTAGGCACTTGGAAGCGCTGTGTGAAACTCCCGTGCTGCTGGAATTTACCACCAAACCCCCTGTGCTGTCACTAACGGCAGAGAGCCTCAGGACGACTGCCCTACCTAGTAGAGTACTCCATATAGGTTAGAGCGAATCTCGCTGCCAACGCGGCCCACCGTAAGGGACCTCATCTCTCTTGCTAAGAGAACTTGTGGACCTTTCGCATATTTGCCAGAGCATACTCTCGTACATGACCGCGCTGTCCAACATCGGCTTGGGGTCCTTTGCTGCATTGGCGTTTTCTTTTATTTAAAATCCCCCTCGCCCTTTGTTGCTTCGCACTTTTAATTCCCACCGACTCGTGTGTCTGGTCTGGGACTGGGCTCCTTGGAACGAATCTCAACGCATCTCTTTAGAATCGGCGCATCCTCCTAATCGACCTTGCTCCTCCCGCACCCCCCCTTCGAAGATCCTCCCATCTAAACACCATATAAACCCATCAACATGTCCACATCGGGGTTGACGCGACGCCGTGGCGCAGGGGGTGCTGGTGGTGTGGCTAGTAACGATGGTGAGAGCAGCAATGGCGTCTCGAGGACCAATTCAACCCGAGATGCTCGAGATAGCGGCCCTGAGACGAGCTACGAGAGCGGCGAAAATGGCCACAAGATTGCTTTTGACCCTCGAGACATTAGCGAGTCTGCTGAGCGGAGCAAGCAGCCCAAGCTTACCATGATGGAGGAAGTGTTGCTGCTTGGTCTCAAGGATAAGCAAGTATGGAAGAAAATTCAGCCCCCCTTCAACCCCCTAAGCACGCGAACCTCTCTCTTGTGCGTAGCAAGTCCAATTGCTAACCGATTCTTACATTTAGGGATACCTCTCTTTCTGGAACGACAACATATCTTACGCGCTGCGAGGATGCATTGTGCTCGAACTTGCGTTCCGCGGGCGCATTAGCATGGAAAAAGACCCGGCGCGACGACGATTTCCTTTGGCGGACCGAAACATCGAAGTGATAGACGATACCCTCACGGGCGAGGTTCTACTCGACGAAGCTCTCAAGATGATGAAGCAGAGTGAAAAAATGAGCGTCAGCTCCTGGATTGACCTGATGAGCGGTATAAACCACCCTTTGTCCAATTTTGTGCTTCGTCCATGCTACTGCTTCTACTGCGGCGGCAGCGAGCATTGTTTTCTTCTTCATCTTCTTTTTTTTTTTTTTTTTTTTTTTCTTTTTTTCTTTTTTTTCTTTTTTTTTTTTTTTTTTTTTTTGTATAACCATTGTCGACTGATGTCTCATTTTTCTCAGGCGAAACTTGGAACTTGATGAAGATAGGATACCAGCTCAAGCAAGTTCGCGAACGATTGGCCAAAGGTCTAGTCGATAAGGGCATCCTACGGACGGAGAAGCGTAACTTCCTTCTCTTCGATATGGCTACCCACCCCGTCGCGGATGGCGGAGCCAAAGAGGAGATTCGTCGCCGCGTGCGTAATGTTCTCACTCAGCGCACCGTCGTCCTCAACGGTAGCCAATTCCTCCCCGAAGCTCTAGAATTTCGTTACCTACGCACGGTGACCATGGTGTGTGCCGCCTATGCTGCCAATGTTTTGGAGAATGCGCTATCCTCTCTGGGTCACGAAGCCAGGGAGCGAGCATTTGCCCAGACGGATGAACTGCTAGCAGATTACAGCCAATTCCCATTTGGTAAGAAGGCAACAGGCAACGGCATCGGAGCCAATCTACCACAGGTCATTGCTGAGGTGAGAACTAATTTTTCGTACATTTTTTTTTTACTTGGCTTTTTTTTCCCTCTTTTTTATTTCACTTCGCAGGGAAAGCATATGTTAATAATATTATGTGCTATAGGAGGTGAACAAGGCAAAAGATAAAGAGCTGCAACTCGAAATTGTGGCAGCTTGCTTGAGCGTCTTTACCAGACTCGACTCGCTCCTATAAACCCGACAAGGCTGTTGATGCTGACCACTATGATACTCCCCTGATTCAAATTTCAATGATGACAAAAAGAAAAAAGAGGCCAAATCAACCCACCTTCTTTCCATTTCCCTTTTTTTAATATTGACACAATTATTCAAAAAAAATTATCCTACCAATCTCCATATTCCCCGTCTGCTCTCGCCTCTTTAATCTCCACTTGTAAGATATATATATACATATATATATGAAAGAAGGAAATAAAGAGAGAGAGAGAGAGAGAGAGAGAGAGAGAGAAAGAGAGAGAGAATTCCATAAAATCTCTTTGTTACTTTGTCTTTGGGAAAAAGGGAGTGGAACAGGGTTAACTTTTAAATTTTTATTTTTGCTGTCGGGATAACGGCTGAATGGGGAAAAAAAAAAAACCTATGACTATATAAGCAAAGAAGAACGATGAAGGAATGGAGGGAAATGGGAGGGGAAAGAGAAAGGAAAAAAGATGCGAAAGCGAATCTGTCTAGATGGAAATTATTAATTGTGTTCGTTCTTCTTTTTATTTTTTTTATTTTTTTATTTTTTTCTCTATTTTCATTTTCTTTCCGAAATGTTTTTTTTTTTATTCTGCAGATGATGACGGCTGTTTGTGAAAAACATAAAAAGGGAAAGTTGGGGGAGTTGGAGATGAATGAATGGGAGGGAGTGTGTATGTATGTATGTATTGGTTGCTTGCGTATGAAATTCTTGTTGTGATGGTGATGGGATGAAGGCAATGTACGAACGACGGTTAATTTAATTCAAGCTTTTTTTTCTACCCTATTCACCCTTTTTTTTTTTGGTCCTTAACACTCATGATGGAATTTGTTATGTTTTGAATCTGTTTGAATCGGTTTAAATCATTTTACTCGTTTTTAATCGGCTAGTTCTTTGGATTTCTCGTTGCATGCAACATTATATCGTCAGCTATCATGCATGACACCTGGATATCGTCACATTCAACGAAATATACATAACGACAAATGACCCGTGACCTCTCTTCTCCCCCCCCCCCCCCCCCCCCCCCCTCCTCCTTTTATACAGTCAACATTTGAATGATGATGCTATGTCCTACGCCTCCGACGCTAGATCGCCCCTATGAAGATGAATTCCAAGCAGATGCGGATAGAAAAGAAGAAGTAGAAGTAGAAAAGGAACGAGAGCAACTCCACAGAAATACCATACGAGCTCAATATGAAAGGAGCCATAGATATAAGGTACGGGGTGTTGAATGAACAATGAATGAGGAGGGCAAAGCCAAAGGCCACACACACAACGCGATTTTCGCTGGCGGGCTGTCTAATCATTTGCGTTTTCCACCAACACCAAAGCTACCCTCAAAGCCAGGTCGTCCACCTTTCTTCTTCGCACCGCCCTTCTTCTTCTTGCCTGACCGGCGCAGCAACTTGTCCTCACGGCGCTGCTTTATGTTTTCTTCACGCTTCTTTTGCTTCTCCCGCTGGGCCTGAGCAACACCAGTAGCACGCTCCTTCCATGCTTTTTCACTCTTCTTCTTCGCCACCTCCGTGCGTTTCACAGCTTTCTTAAGCAATGTCTCATCATCGTGAATCTTCTCACCCTCGACGCGGCGGCGAGCATTCAGCCAGGTCTCTTTCTCCTCAATATCCTTGCGTTTCTCTGCCTCCAGCTCCTCTATTCGTTTCTTCTCATTCTGCACCTTGAGTAGAGCGGTTTTGGGATCCGATGGACCCTTCTTTTTACCCCTGTTGAGGAAGTAACTAAGGTCATGAGACATTTGTGAGCCATCTGCAAATGCCACACGTCCAAACGAGAAGCTTCCTGAGGCATCGTCAAGCCCAATATTAGGGCTCATAACGCCAGGCGAGTTGGATGCTAGTGCCTCTTCGCGTTTCTTCTGTTCCTCTTCCTTGGCTAATCTTCTCAGCTCCTTCTTGTGCGCTTTGCGTTGTGCTTCTTTTGCTCTTCTCGCCTCGATGAGTTCCTGTCTTGTACGAATGGGCTTGCCGTTCGTCCCATCAGCCTTTCTGGCTGCACGGAGAGCCTCTATCTTGGCAGCGAGACGGGCTCTCAAAGCGGTAGTGTCTGCGGGGATTTTAAGATGTTTTGGCTTTTCTGATGGAGGGACGGAAGAGACAGATGTGGTTGTGCTAGCAAGCTCTGTTGCTGCAGATGGGATGCCGTTTGGAGTCTCGTTGGTATCGAAAGTGGGAGAATGCGGTTCGGAGTCGGGTACTGATATGTCATCTTCTCTTTGTAGCCCGGAGAAATCTAAAGATGAATCAAGAGTTTCCGTCTGGTTTTGAATGCTGCTCTCGGCTTCATCAGATTGGTTGGCGTGGGCATCATGTGATTCTAATGCTGGCTGGAGTTTTGAAGGTGTAGTGGTTGCTTCCTTTCCGGGTTTCTTATTTTTTTGCTTCTTAGAGGCAGGTGTGCTAGCAACTTGGCTAGATTGATTGGTGCTACTCTTGACTGGAGTCTTTACTTCGCCTGCTTCTTCTTTAGTTTTTTTCTCAGCCTTTTTCTCGGCCCTCTTTTCTCTCTTTGCAGCTCGCTTTTCCTCCTTTTTTGACAGCTTTGGCTTGTCGCCAGTTTCAGCGTCTTCTTCTTCAGCATCATCCTCATCATCACTACCCACAACTTGCTCGTCACCATCGGTCTTTGACTTCTTATGAAGAGTTTCAGGGTTCTTCTTCTTCAAGCCTTCACCGGGCTTTTCAACCTCAATCCCGTTGACGGGTTCAAAGTCTTCCTCCTCGGGCTCATCGCCCTCCTGTTCCATCTGCCGCAACTTCCGTTTGCTGTTGGCTCGTTCGTCCATTACTTCTTTAGCATTGCGATTCAAGGCACTATCGGGATCTAGCTTGGCTCGGCGGGCAGCTGCAGCCTCCTGCTTTGTCTGTTTCTCTTTTTTCCATTGATCCTATGTATCGTAAGCGTTAGCTCCAGTTAACCTATCGTTTCAAATATATTGATATGCGAAAGCAAAGATAGAACATCCATTCAATTGTGAGGGTTGTGTTGGTAGGGGTTAAAAATTATTTACGTACGCTCGTGTCCTCGCCATAATACATCTTGGCCGGGATCAGACTCAACAAGCCATCGAATGCCTTTGCATGATCGCGCAAGCGATCCTAACAAGCGATGTCAGCTTATGATTCATGTAGCTCGTCTCCCTCAAAACCTGCCCAGGCAATCATTCACTCGGCGGAGGGCTGAGTAAAGGACCTTGCAAACGAACCTGCAATGAGGAATCCGCCATTTCTAGCTTGAATACAATAGAAAGAAAATCTGTATAGAGAAACAGAAAAAGGAAAATCTACAGTGACGCAGGTGCCCAGAAGTTGAGTTCTGGTGACGGCGCTGAATTAATCTGCAGCCGCTTAGGTAGAAGATGCGAGGTAATGGCTGATGTTTGGCGTGAAGTTGATGCTTTTTTTCCTGCCACACTGCCTTTGCTAGGGAATTTTCCTGAATTTTTTTTCGGGGCGTCCAATTTTTTTTTTCCACCTTTCTGCCGCCATACCGCGAATAAACTGTGGGGTAGAAGCTGCTAGTGCCTCGGTGATGCAAAGCGGCATCTTCTAGCATAAAATACGAAGGATATTGTTAGAATAACAAAAAGAATATGGTTTCATGCATTGTTAATTATATTATTTAGCCATTAAAGGTAGAATAACTGGCGATTAAACAATGAAAATAAATAAATAAATAAATAAATAAATAAATAAAGAATTACAAAATTTTGCCTCAAGGCTAAACAGTGGAATAGAGCATCTTATCGCAAAAAACATGGGTCACGAGAGCGTCATCTGCCCTTGGCTACGGATTTCTATTACATGTCAAATAATTAACCTATCGTTTATGCAAGGTTGGCTCCATTATTTGCATCTTTAGCAACTCCAGTCACCTGCCTGTTTAAGAGTTCAGTAGAACAATTTTCAAAGTTTCACATTTATATCGAGTCTATTTGACGATTGCCAATAGGTATATAATCGCAAAATTAACACATCCCTACGGACACTCAAAAAGCCGAAGAGCTTTATTTCTTCTTACCGACGGACTTCTTAGGGCCAGCGGCTGCTTCACGTCTTTTGGCTTCCCTAGCTTCAATTTCGGCTCTCCGGGCCTGCTCACGCTCGTCTTTCTCTTCCTTCTCAGCCTATTGTTATTTTGCCCCCCCGATAATTAGCATTCCAAATACAAAGATCCAAGAAAAAAAAAAGGAAATTAAAAAGGGGATCTTTACCTGTCTCCTAGCAGCATCTGCCTCACGCTGCGCACGGATGGCCTTGAGGCGGGCAATATCCGCTTTAGCCTCGTCCGTTTTGCCTTCAGCGTGTAGCTTCATATATCTCTCCTTTGCAGCCGCAGCTTCGGCAGCTTCTCTCTCGCGTCGGCTTGCAGGTAGTCTCTTTACGCCTTCAGTGATCTCTTCAACATCTGCACTTTTGCTAGCCTGCTTGCGGGCTGACGAGGAATGGTTTGGGTTGGCAGGTAAAGGTAAATCATCCTCGCTTTCCTCGTCGCTTGAAGGTAGATCGCCGACCTCAACTGTACGAGCCTTCTGTCTTGCTATGGCAGCTTCTTTCCGGGCCTTTTTCTGGGCTTTTCGATCCTCGCGATTGGCTTCTTCGTTGCCCTTAGCTGCGACCTCGTTGCCTTCTTCCTCTTCGGAATCTTCTTCAGATTCCTCCTCGGACTCTTCATCATCGTCGCTATCGTTCTTCTGACGGCCGCCTTCACTCCACATGCTCACGGCATTGCCTTCGGAATCGATAGGTTGCAGATTGCGGGAGAAATGCTTGCCACCTATTTCGCACATCGTACATTAACACGTGAGATCTTTGTTATTATTTGTTCCATTAAACCACTTTCTATTTACCTCCTCTGGTGAATTTTTTGAATTTGCCACCGCGGCCACGCGAGCTCGATCCAGGGGCACCGGCAGGCATCTTGAAGGATAGAGAATAGTAAAGGAAGGCGGATGAAGAATTGACCTTTCGTTGAAGAGGTAGCCTTTGAAGTGATCGTCAACTTTGCCTTTATAATAGGACTTGCTGCTCAGGGCTTAAATGGGAAAATTCGGGTATAATACCTTTAATCCAGAGTGCTAAAGAACCTTGCCAGAGAATTGGCACTCCAAGTTTGCCAGTGGCGGGGCGGGGTAGCGGGGTACTCGAGGTCCAGCTCAGCCTTGCCCTGTACCTTGCAACGAGACTTCAAAGATTATTTAAAAGAGGGCTCTTTATCTTAGTACCTAAGCAACTAAAGTAGTAAGCAATGGCAAGTATTATGACTCATTTTTTTAAAGGAGATATTGTTTACTTAGAGGGAGTCATCCAATTCCTAAATTACAGGTCATGAAAATGATCATATGACCGTAGTATTATATATTATGGCATTGTCTACGGAGTACAGGAAAGTCCTTTATGCATGCAAAGGACATTTAAATAGGTATTCAATCATTCAAATTGGTGATAGACGATTTGCCAGCAGCTCTTTCAAGCAATATATATACTCGCTCCCTTTTGCTTTGGATGATAGACATAGGTACCGGTAAATTAGCCCTATTAACTCTATACGCTCAAAGGTACCTATTAGTTCTACAAAGGTATCCTAAACGTCCTGATGCCAAGTGAGAAATGGCAACTATTACGCAATACCCATACTTATAGACGCATGTTATAAATAATATGATTAATAGTTTTTATAGAAATATAAACAGCTATTTAAACCTTGTAGTCAATAGAACTGGTGGGTGAGTCACAACAGGTCGATATCATCAAAGCGAAGTATTAGTACAAGTTATGTCCGCTCAAGACCCTGATATTTGTGGGTCATCATTCCGTACCGCAGCCACGTTTTTCCGAACCAAAAGTCTTAATAAAACACCCTCTGCGGAAAATTTAGTTTTCTCTTCTTCTTTTTTTCCTCTTTTTTTTTTCTTCAACCTACTAGAAAGATACCATTCCTTCAAATTCACTCTGGCTTTCGACAACCTTTGGATACGCCTGGAGGGGAAACTGGAGGATAGACTGAATGTCCTATCAAATTCCGCTGACTTACCCTCTGTCCTATTTTGGCTGTCCTCTTCGGAGGGGGCTGCGTTGGGAGAGAGAAATTTTTTCGGCGGCACATGCCTCATCCCTATCTTATCCTTTTGCTAGAACAAAATCACCTAACTCTCATACACTATAATGATGTAAATTCAACATTCTATTTTAGACTGAGGCCTTCCGTAGCTTTAAACCCTCATCGTATTTTCAAGAAGTTCAAATTTATTGCTATGATATCGCTATGATTTTATGGTATTACTTCCTATCGATTTACACAATTACCTAGATAGAGACTGCAGTATATCATGCAGCCGCTTCCTCTTCCGTGTCTTTAACGACGACTCAGGTTGCAATGAAGATATCGAAGCTGGCCTGGTAGGTCCCGGTTGTTGTTGCTCCTGCTCATGAGGTGACTTTGTCGTATAACGGCCAGCATCCATCGGTCGAGTAAAGGTATATCGTCTTGTGGCAAACAATCCGCGGCTCACATAAGACGGTTTGGAGGCGATGCCTCCTCTTCCACTATGGCCCAAAAACAAACATACCATGGGCCGTGACGGTAATA
Organism: Trichoderma oligosporum; assembly: GCA_015266385.1. Lineage (NCBI taxonomy): Eukaryota > Fungi > Ascomycota > Sordariomycetes > Hypocreales > Hypocreaceae > Trichoderma > Trichoderma oligosporum. The sequence continues at coordinate 4,096 of JACBYL010000688.1, read as the reverse complement.
CAAACGGACCAGCTACAGCCTGTTGGTCTACGGAAAGGCCATGACTCGCCACGTCTATGTCGTCACTAAGCTGGCCGAGAAATGAGTATAGCCAGAAAGCCCATGCTTCAAAAGCAACACCGTGACAAGCACCTGCTTGTCTCAAGGCTGCGTCTGGATCCCACGAGGGCAGATACACTTTGCCTGTATCCGTGAGATAATTCAATAGAGGTGGAGCCTGGCGATTTGAAACAAATCTTATGGCGCACTGGGAGTCGCTACAGAGCGTCACTAAATCAGTATCAACACTCCTGACCGAATCTCGCGTCTTATTTACGCGCTCATCTGGAACTAGGAGCATAAGATTTCGCAGAAGCGAATCCTCTAGCCCACCAGAGACATCAGTTGCTTCCCAGCCAGTTTCGGCGGCTTCCTCAAATCGAGAGGCCCAGTCCTCTCTTGCGCCCATAACGTCGTATAATGCCAACGAAGGGAATTTGGCTACCCAACGTAGAGAGTTCTGCGTGGTCGACTGATCGCCCCAGATCCTCAGTATCCTCAGCAGAGGGAAAGGGTTCTCTTTCTCGGTCCAGCCCCGTATGAGATGATCGCTCACGTGTGGAAAGGTGTCGCGCACCTCATCCGCCGGTTGGATGAGCTCCAGTATACCCAGATTCTTTATATCTGTGAGGCAGAATAATTCATGAGCTGAGAAATGGCAGCCTCCACTGAGCACGAGATGAGTGATGAAGTCTGTCGTGAGGGATATTAGGGGCTGCGTGTAGCATTTAAGCTCCTCACTGGGGCGGCAGATGTGCTGTCGAAACCGATAAAGCCCAAGGCTCTTCTCATCGTCTTCACGTAGCAATATCGCCGAGAAGAGCTTCCACGCGTGAAAGCATACACCTCTAGATGCAACTTGTTAGCACTTGTTTTCAGTAGGGAAGGTTGGGAAGTCGTCTGTAGCAGATGACAAATGATGCAATTAATTTACATCATTTCAAGCATCATTTCAAGCATCATTTCATCTCCAATCATTCATATTCACTTTACTTCCCTTATAAATTCAAACCCAGTCAATCTTCCGCTTAGTATTTCAACAATATAGAGCATTCGTGTAATAAATAAAATAAAATCACAAGAAAAGAATTCAACCAACCTTGCCTCCAAAAAGTGCCAAAGGCGCCAAAGCAGTTGGGTAGGAATAGACCCGAGCAGCTCCTCCGATACATCTCCAATATTGCTAGCGATGACATCAATCGCCATATCTAATAGGGATCGAGGTCCTCGCGCGCCTCGAGGTGTAAATAAGGGATAAGGTCGCCGTCGGGACCAGTCATGGTCCGATCTGGTTGAGAGGCGACGTGGGAGCGTCCATTCTCGGAAGACCTGGCCGGTTGACGGGTCGTAGTTATTCATAGCCACGCAGCACTACCGATAGCAGCGAAATGATTTTATGGTGCTGCCACATTAAATCGAGATATACCTGCATCCATAGAGAATATTATTAAATTTTCTATGTTCTCCCTTTTTTACGATGAACCTTGGAGCTAACAGATCAGGCTTTTGTTAGGCATTTGTAGGAGAAAAGACATTCACTTGTTGACTTGGTATATGTCAGCAATAAAAGATGGAGGAAGGCTGTGCTTGGATCCAACCAAAAGGCAGCTCATAGAGCCAGCCACAACAATATGCATGTTAATTAAGTCAAGCGTCAACGACATAAATGGTAGAAGTTTTTTTTTTTTTTCCCCATTTGAAAACAGTTGATGAGTAAATTTCCAGAAAAAGAACGCTATTCTATCTCTCCCAAAACGCCTCGTGATGGTGCTCAGACACAGCTAGTCTGTTTTACGCAGCATCCCAGAGAACATTCGCCACGCCATTTTTTGGTATATACCTTATTGTTACATCAATACCTCCGTTATTACATGATAATGCGCATTCTTTTCAGTTAAAAATATGTTGCTCCAAATCATCTATAGCATCGGCTTCAGATCATCGGCAACTCTGAATGGCGCTTCCGTCTTACTCTTAATCTCGTCTACTGTTACCCCGTCTGCGATCTCAATAAGCGTCAGGCCGTGGGCAAAATCGACGTCGAAAACAGCCTATTAGAAAAAGAAAAAAAAAAAAAGTTAGCAGATAGTTCATTTGAAAATTAGGAAGAATTAGAGCGTAGTAACCATTGATGTAGCTAAAACTTACCAGCTCAGTGATGATTCTCGAAACGCATGCCCGACCAGTCAGTGGGAATGCACATTGCTTGACGATCTTGGGGTTGCCCTTCTTGTCCGTATGTTCCATAGTAACCACGACCTTGGTAGCACTAGGGTTGCTCACAAGATCCATAGCACCACCGAAACCCTTAACCTTGCCAGGCAACATCCAGTTGGCTAAGTCACCGGTTCCGCTGACTTGCATAGCACCGAGGATGGTCAAGTTGATTCTGCCGCTGCGGATCATACCGAAACTCTCTTCACTACCAAAGACAGCAGCACCAGGCTTAAGAGTAACAGTCTCCTTTCCAGCATTGATCAGATCGGCGTCTTCCTCACCCTTTCGAGGATAAGGACCTAGACCAAGAATACCGTTCTCAGATTGCAGCTGGACCTCGACCTCAGGGCCGACGAAGCCAGGGGCAAGCATAGGCATACCGATACCCAAGTTGGCATACATGCCATTCTTGAATTCCTTTGCTGCTCGCTTCACAATTCGCTCCCTCTTGGCCGCAGTTTCACCCGTTCCCAAAGCAGCCTTAGCATCGGTGTCCGTCTCATCCTTGGCCCATGTGAACTTTTCGATATTCTTTGGGGTGATGCTCTGAATGACACGCTTGACATAGATACCAGGCAGATGAACGGATTCGGGAGGGATATCGCCCGGCTCAACGATATGCTCGGCTTCGACAATGGTCACCTTGGCGTTGCGGCCCATGGCGCCATTGAAATTGTTGGCAGCGAGGCGGAATTGGCAGTTTCCGAGCTTATCGGCCTTGTAAGCCTTTACAAAGGCATAGTCTCCAGCAATGCTCTCTTCCAACAAGTAAGACTTTCCGTTAAAGACTTTGACATCTTTGGGGTAAGAGTACACGTCTGGTGATCCATCTGGCTTATTCTTAAGCGGCAGATCGCCGGTCTGGACGACAGTGCCAAAGGCTGCGGGAGTGTAGAAAGCAGGAATACCCTTGCCACCAGCGGCGCACCGCTCGGCTAGGGTTCCCTGGGGAGTTAATTCAAGCTCGACTTCACCTGTCAGGTACATTGATTCGAATGTCTTGTTCTCGCCAATATAGCTAGCAATCATCTTCTTGACCTGCTTCGACTTGAGCAGCTTGCCGAGACCCGAGTTATCAGTACCGGCATTGTTGGATACAGCTGTCAGGCCTGTAACCTCTGGCTTTTTGAGCACCTCATCAATTAGAGTATCGGGAACACCGCAAAGTCCAAAACCACCACATAATAGAGTAGAGTTGGCCTTTATGTCTTTGATGGCCTCTGCGGCAGAAGGGAGCACCTTATTGATCTCAGCTCGACGGGCAGTGGCAGAGAAGGATCTGGTAAGAACGGCAGTAGGCTAAAGCATTATAATTTTAGATACATTTTTTTTTTTTTATTAAGTCCACCATTCTGATGAGGTATTCCAAACTCACATTTGTTGCGTGGCGTGCAAATGCCCCGAGGGTCTTCAAGCGCAGAGCTGTGGATGGCATCGTTGGTGGGGGTAGAAGTTTGGTATCGCTTTGCTTCGCGGGGTATTAGAAGCTGGAGTAGTAATTGATGCGATTGCAGGTTGCGGTGTAGGTTGTATAATCTTTCTCGATGACAAGGGAGAAAGAAAGGAAAATGGAGAAGAAGAAAACAACGAGGATAAAAAATAAAAAATTAATAAAAGATAAAAGAAGGGTTCAGACGATTGGAGCAATGCTTCAATCATAATATGTATGGGGGCGTTCACTGTATATTTGGACGTTTTTGCCGGTGCATTAGCCGTCAATGACCGAATCCACTGCCGCAGACCCAAATTCTCCGCATTTGCAGCCAAAGATTCGGGTATTCCAAGTGAGGAGAAGCTTAAGGTCTACCGAATAATAGCGGGACAGTTCCGTTGCAAGGAT
>JACBYL010000687.1:0-32477 GCA_015266385.1 Trichoderma oligosporum | reverse complement strand
CATACTTGCATGGACAAACCAATATCCCCGGTACTCTTTGTCACACCCCTCTCGCCTCTCTTCTACGATACTTGTGCTTTCACATATGGGGGAACTTGTTTTAGTTCCCATTTGAAGAGGCGTGTGAGGAGTTGGTAGCTATACTTGTAATTGTAGTGCCTTCACTTAGGCTGCTCACGCTCACACCCGTCTTCCACTCCCAATGTCATCCTTGCCCTGGGCCTCATACATGGTCTCCCACCCACAGCCCACAAGCTTGGTATTGGTACTGGTCACATCTCGAAATGCGGCCATATTTCCAGCCCAAGATCTCCGACAATTACCAGACGATAGTGCCTTCACTTAGGCTGCTCACGCTCACACCCGTCTTCCACTCCCAATGTCATCCTTGCCCTGGGCCTCATACATGGTCTCCCACCCACAGCCCACAAGCTTGGTATTGGTACTGGTCACATCTCGAAATGCGGCCATATTTCCAGCCCAAGATCTCCGACAATTACCAGACGATTGGCTCCAGGTACCCGCCCCCCCCCCCTCCCCAATCATCTATTAACCTAGTAGATTGTTCCTGTGTTTTCTCTAACGCTCACTGTATATTATATCACAGTCCCAAGATCTAACAATCCACGTTCTCAAAGTACATAATCCCTCGACCACCTCTTCCCCTATATACTCTTTCATAAAGACCCCTCTCCCTTTCTTTTACTTTAATCATCATCTTCATTAGATTCAGAAGCAGAAAGGGTTTCTCAGCTTCATGCCCTTTTATTGACAGCCTTGATCATCATTATACTTGCATCTTCTTTGCTCACCCTCGTTCTTTTAACTATTCAACCTTTTGTGTTCACAAAGTTTGATAACCATGACACTTGCAACTCAGCAGTCAGCCCATGCCAACTGGGGTCGTTGGTCTCAACAGATACCACAAAGCTTTCCCACAATGGGCTCCCCAGGATTCCTGCCCTATGATTCCAGACCCCAAGGTAGCACTCAGCTGCAGCGCCAGGTGCCTGCTCACTATGTCATGGACTCAAGCTACAGCCAATCTTCAATGTCTGCTGTCTCGGCTTCTCAGTATCAGACTCAAGGCACATTTTCCTATCCAACATATCAGAGTTCGCCGCCGTCAACTCCTATTGGCTCTCCGTATAGGGCTGAGCTCCGTGACCGCTCTGCTACACGCATAGTAGGCTCTGCGGCCAATCGACGCGGTTCTCAGTCGATGAACGAGTACCAGCCTCATTCTCCCATCTCAAGGAAGGCATCAGTTTCCTCGGCTGCTACCAAGCCTTCTGCTATCCGGGGTCCTATGACGCCAAGCCCCATAACTCCTAGTGCTGCCACTCTGAGCCCCATGACTCCAAGCTCCATCAATTCGAGCCCTATCATTCCGAGCCCTGTCATCAGGTCTAAAACCATTATCTATAATGAGACGCATAATCCTGCGGACAAGATCAGCTTCAAAACTGATGTTGATGAGCTCATGAAAGCTATCCAAAAGACACAGAAGACGGATGAGAGCGATTTTGCAATTCAGCAAACTCCTACCCCCGTACACACCCCCAAGGAGCCTGTGCCAGATCACTTCAGAAAGCAGTGGATGTGCGACAGGCCTGGCTGCGGCAAGGTATTTTTCCAAGCGACACACCTTAATATTCATAGACGCACTCATACTGGTGAACGACCATTCGTAAGTTCTCGAACCTTTTCTTTTCTTTCCTTTGTTTTTCCTGTCTCAATATCAGGTCACTAATAACGAGCAGATCTGCGACAAGGAAGGCTGTGGCCTTACGTTTTCGCAACAAGGAAATCTCAAAGTAAGTCTTAACCAAAAAGTTTCTTTTTTTCCCCCTTCTTCTTCACTTTTGCATTTTGAAACAAGTTTATTGACTAATATGATTGCTCAGACTCATATACGCCGCCATACAGGAGAAAAGCCGTTCTCGTGCAGCCAATGCGATAAGTGCTTTGCTCAGCGGGGAAATCTTCGCTCTCATGAAGAGACTCATAAAGGTCTTAAGCCTTTTATTTGCCGGCTTGATGATTGCAACAAGGCATTTTCTCAGTTAGGGAACATGAAGGTATGAGGTCTTCAATTCGAATAATATAGTTGTACAGATTTCTAACGTATTTGGAAACAAAAATTTAGACTCATCAAAACAACTTTCACAAGGCAAAGCTCCAAAAGCTCACTACTTTGTTTATGCAATTCTCTCAACAGGGTGAAGTGCCAGAAGAATACGGAGAGCTTTTCGAGTACTTCCAGAAGCACTATAAGAATAGCAATAAGGGAATCAAAGGCAGAGGCAAGGCTCGTGCTGTAGCGGCCCGCAAGCCCCAAAAGGTTGTCTTTCGACCTATTATCTCTACACTACCCACATCGTCAGCAACCTCTGCCATGGTTCATTTTCCTGAAATGCCTATGCCAGGTCATAACCAGATGATGCCTGATAGTAGGCTTCCACCATATGCTGTGGACCACGGATCCACGAACGCTGCCAGTAGTGTGTTACGCCATCCTATTTACGCCCTCTATGAACAGTCGCCGCCTCAGGTCATGTATGGGATGAGTTCCGTCAAATGGGCTCCCCCACCTACTTGTTTCAAGAATCACTGAAGTATGGCCTCTGGTTTCGGTTATGATGAATTTATGATATAACCAAGGCGTGGAAGCCGTTAAGCACAATACTATGACTTGTACGATCAGGCGGCAAAGGGGGAAAAAATATAACTTATGTTGTGGGAGACAAAAAGGTCAAAGGGGTAGGGTGGCTTATTCTGATATACAGGGGGACGATAAAAAGTTTGGCAAAGGTGTTGATGGAAGCGCATCGAGACACTTTGATTTCATTGCAGCAAATTTCAAGCCTTGTGTTTGAAAATCTTTATGGATTATCTGCAACGGTCGAGTCTGAAGTGAGCTCGATGTATTGCTTATAAGAGGTTAAGTGAGGCATTTTGAATTTTATCTACTACTAGGATACCTATATTTCGTGAGCATGGAGGTTTGGCTGTCTGATAATTTTTTTTTTTTCACCTTTATATACGATTACTTTAGAAAGGCTTGTTGGTCTAACAGTTCATGAACATTGTCACGTTTTGCTTGTGCTTATGCCCTTTCCAATATAATGGTTTTCCTATCTATTTAGATACGTATGCCTGCCTACTGGTAGTACTTCTCATACGCGATACGAAGCATTTTGTACAAAGTACATGTTCATCATGTTTTGCGTCGCCCTAATGTGAGGAGGAAGATGGTTACTTGCAGGGATAGTTTCAACGAGCGAATGGCGATGCAGTGCTTGCCTTAGACTGGGGTGTATGTCACAGGGATCTCTATCCGGAGTTCCTAGTTCTGATGGAGATGCTGAGACAACACGCCCAGGCACACTTAAGGGTATGCAAACCAACTAATAGTACGGGCATAGCTGGGAATACTACTGGGAATGCTATTTTAGGCATGGGAGGCACAATATGATAGTTTGCATGCAAACAGCTTTTACCGTATGTGGGTACTTTGACCATATGGCAGATACGCTCAGCAGCCTGTTTTCCCTTTTCTACGAAGAGTAATGGATACAAAGTTACCTCAAAGTATTCTTGATTAATCTTGTTGTTGTTTAAAGGTAGCTACATAAATGCGTACCAAGACTCACTGAGCCTTAGCAAATAGCACGGCTAGAACATCTGTTCTACTACAGAGTACTTGTCTGGACAGTTCCAAGAACCCGGATCCAGCTCATGGTCAGATTCTTAAAAGAGCTCGTCATCTCAGCCGCAGAAGCTAAAGAAGAAGGAAAAGAAGAGTACTGTACTTCGTGCAAGTACTCCGTACGTGCGGGCGCAAACCGGGGCCCCTGCTGAAGAGCCCTGAACGGCTGAATATGGAGATGTACGAAGATGAATTCGGTTTTGACCGTTTCGTTGGTTGGCTTCCCGGCTGGGGAAGGGGGCGGAGGGTAGGGATTGATAGCAACTTGGGGGATTGAAAAGGATCCGGGAGCTGCATGCATGAGCTCTCGCATGAGCTACTGTACTTTGTAATAAAATCTGCTGAAACAGAGTGGTGACATATTCTCTCATCTTCCTTGATCTTATAATTTCTCACGTGCACTCCAGAAAGGCAGTCACACCAGTAAAGCCTGTACGGTTCCAAACTCGTGATTCGCTGAATGGAAAAAGAAAGTGAGGCGGCTGAAATGACCGGGGTGGGGGGAACCTGGGTAGAGAGATTCCGGAGAATCCCAAAGTGAGAAAGATGATGCGTGAGTGCAAGGATTAGAGACAACCGTTGTAAAACTGATGGCGTTTATTCTCTATCCTGGTTGGAGGGTATACAGAGAAAACACTATAGTTCTCGCATATGGCCCCCAAATATTCATTAATGAATCATCGTGGACAAACAATCCAGTGTCGAAACATACCTTGAAGCTTGAGAGAGAGCCATAGAGAGGGTGGGGGGGTGTGGACAATTCAGTGACAAGCAGATCCCTTTCTGCATCTTCTATAGGCAAGGCAAGTAGTCCTTCTGCACGAAGACAAAGCACACGCATGGAAAACCTAGCCTGATTGTAGTCGTCACAGCTTTCTTGCATGGAGTGTCTGGCAACCCTTTGTATTTCAATTTTTCACTATCTTTTTTTCACCCCTCAACGAACGTCGTTTATGAAACTGCTAAAGTTGTAGCAGGCTTGATCCAAAGTTGCACTCTAAAGGGGTGGCAACGGAATAGCGCAAGCGCAATGATTTGAATTAGACGTCTTGCATAGGTATCAAATGAGAAAGCCAGGGGTGGAAAATTACCCCATTACCAACAGTGCTCGAAAACAGCTCGGTTTAGAGTCCTTCGATGTCTCTTGAGTGTTGTGCCCCTCACCCTCGTATGGATGGTGATGGAGACTGGAGTTGCAAGCTATAAGATCTAGATCTAGACATTTGCATCATACGGATCTCAGCGAACCAGAAGAGACAGCCGTAGGAGATGCGAGCTTGTGGCGGCTTGGTTGATTAGGGGCGGATGGATCATGAATCGTGATTAGCCGTACAGAGCACAGTGATCTAATGGGTCGGTCTCAAAGCAGAGCACCCTGTTCAGCTGAGCTACCATCGCCGCATTAACTTTGGTTCTGAGTAGACCACCATATCCCGCAATAAACTTGACGTAGGTAATTTGCTGCTTGCATAATGGGATGGACGCTCTGCCATTAACAGCCGTATCTAGCATGGCTGACATCAACGAGTCAAAATCCACCACAAGGATCTTATCCACCATGCAAAGTTGACACGAAGAGGATATTGTCGCCACTATTCAGTTCATACGCCTCTTCTCCCTCTAGTTCCCAGTCTGCATCATTAATCAACACTAGGATACCTGGCCGTCTATTGAAGTTTAGCTACTGGTCATATTGTGGCGGCTGAACAAATGAAAAACGCTGCTGCTATGTGTTTGGTGTGTAGGCAACCTGATAGGCTAGGATGATATATAGACCGACACCAAAGAAATGTGACTACCAACAGAAATGCAGGTAAGGTGCGAGACAAGCGAGTTAACTGGTGGATGGTCATGCACTGCATACGCATCCCATCCAACAAAGAATTACCTCTCAGACTACACCAGCCATACAATAGAAGCAAGGGATAAAGGCTCAAATGACGACCAATCACTGAGACAACAGTTCGTCCGAGAAAGGGTGGGGATGAGACATACAGGTGATCGTCTAGGACAAAGAGCTCCTTGCGTGTGTCCTTCATAACATGCTTACAAAGATGATCTATCAAGAACCCAATATTGGAGGGCCTGCCATCCTTGTCCTTGGCAGGTAGAGTGAGGGCATGGCGGCGTTGATCGGAGAAGAGCATTTCAAGGCCTCCTCTAAAGAATATAGTTGGCATTCGCCAACCACAGTTAGCCCTACTTATCCCATATTTATGAAGAGCAAGAAAAAAAAAAGGAAGAATAAAAGATACAAAGACTTACGAGAATTCGACAACGAGTGAGAGATGGGCTGCTGCATCGGTGGAAGCCATTATGATGAGGTCCAGTCTGACGGGCCTTTTGACTTCTGTCTCACTTTATTTGAGTTCAAAATATTGACTATTGACTTCCAACGATATATATTACTCTATAGTGGCGGCTTATTATAAGCCCTTTTCCGGCGGCCTGGCCCGTTTAAACTAGCCCTAGATTGTTACTATTACATGCTGTGAATAGAGGACAGAGTCCCCTATAACGACCAAGAATCAAAACGTTACTCGAATTCTGAGACCGGGTCCATCTTATATGGACAGCAAAGACGGCTATATAAATGCTTAGAATATTGCTTTCTTATCTATTTATGTAACTAAAGTATAATACACAAAGAGACAACTTTCAATTTATTCTACGACTGTAACAAGCTGAAACTCATCTATAGTTTCTGTGCTGCCAATGACTTTAACTAATAGCTCAGTGACTCAGTACTCTCTGTACCGTGCGGGCGCCAAAACCACCCAAAAAAAAAAGTTTCTGCTTGCAAACTTCTTCATGATCAACACACCCTTGTCACGTGCATCCAATTTTCAGCGTCTTGATGAACTTCCAGTCAACACTTCACTCAATATTCTGGTGATATGAGCTCAAAAAATCTGTTAGTTGAGCATTTAGCTGCCGGTGCGAATAGACAGACTGCTGTTGCAGACTGGAGCCAAAGGGGGTTATTGGCATACGGGGCGGATTGTAATATCGCTTTGTGGCGCCCAGCTGTGAGTTTATTCTCTTCATGATGATGCATTCTTCTCAGTAAATATATCTGACTTGAGGTTTTTATTTTGGTTTGTTTCATTTTAGGCCAACCCTCCTAGAGGTGTCTTTAAGCTCTTGAACGGGCACAAGGAAACTGTCAAGGCTGTCTCGTTTCTTCCTGAGCTTGAGAATGACGTTTCAACTTATTTCATTAGTGGCTCAGATGACAAGGCCATAGCTGTCTGGAAGTCCACTGATGGAGATAGGCAAGATTTTAAGCTACTTCAGACGTTGTCTGAGCATACCGCGCCTGTGAATTGTGTTGCTACTTTACGAGTTGCTGCGGATCAGCCGAAATGGATAGTTGCGACTGGCGCAGCCGATGCAACCATCAAGATTTGGAGTTTTGAGAATGACCTGCTCCAACTGCTCCAGTCTATTAATACGGCGCCAAAATATTTTCCTCTGTCACTCTCACTAAGCGTTCTCGGTGCCGACAGTGACGCTTACATTCTTGCCTCTGCTGGCACAAGGGATATAATTCAGATTCTAACATCCGAGACGAAATCAGACAAGACTCAATTCAACCTACAAGCAACCCTCAGCGGTCATGAAGGTTGGCTAAGGTCCCTAAGTTTCTCAAGAGAGAAAAATAACCCGGAAAGCGATTTACTTCTCGCGTCAGCCAGCCAGGACAAATACATCAGAATATGGAGGGTACACCAGGGCCAAGAGCTTCCTGCCCTCGCCGCTCAAGGCTCAGACTCATCGACTGGCGCTTTCTTGCCGGGAAAATCTCCGTCAAACAAGGCTCACTGGCTCAAAGTTTCCGGAAAAGACTTTTCCGTTACATTTGAGGCTTTACTGTTGGGCCACGAGGACTGGATCTACAGCGCAAAATGGCATTCTCGGGCAGATGGTAGGCTACAACTCTTGTCTACTTCCGCGGACAACTCATTGGCTATCTGGGAAGCTGATCCTAGCTCCGGCATATGGGTTAGCATGGTGAGGCTTGGGGAGATTAGCAGAGAAAAGGGAGCAACAACGGCGACGGGTAGCACTGGTGGGTTCTGGACTGGTCTCTGGTCTCCCGACGGCAAATCAGTGGCTTGCTTGGGCAGAACAGGCAGTTGGAGAAGATGGGAATACGAGGACTCGATAGATGTCTGGCGACCTTGCGTTGCCATCTCTGGTCACACAAAGGCCGTGACCGGCATCTCTTGGTCCAAGGATGGCGGTTTTCTTCTCTCTACGAGCTCAGATCAGACGACTCGACTTCATATGAAATGGATAGGCTCCAATACTTGGCACGAAATGTCTCGGCCTCAAATCCACGGCTACGATCTTAATTGTATTGACTCGCTGGGCTCCTCTAAATTTGTTTCCGGCGCTGATGAGAAGCTCATGAGAGTATTTAGCGAGCCCAAGGCTGTGGCTACAATGCTTAGTCGGCTAGGCGGTATTGACGGGGCAGCAAATATTGCAGATATGCCAGATGCTGCCAACATGCCGGTGCTGGGCCTCTCAAACAAGGCCATCGATGCCGTGGACGATGACCAAGAAATCCAGCCCATAGACGATCGTGATCGGGACGCCATTGATCCTGCCTCCATAGTTAAGAAATCATATCTAGATATTGATCACCCGCCATTCGAAGAAACTCTCTCCCGACACACACTCTGGCCCGAGACAGAGAAGCTCTACGGCCACGGCTATGAGATTTCATGCCTGGCTACCAGTCACGATGGCAAGCTCGTAGCCAGCGCATGTAAGGCTAGCTCCATCAACCACGCTGTTATCCGCATCTTCGAAACAGAGAAGTGGACGGAACTCAGGCCGCCATTGGCAGCCCACTCTCTAACAGCCACTCGGCTACGGTTCTCCGCTGATGACAAGTTTCTCTTAAGCGTCGGCCGTGACCGTCAATGGGCTGTTTTTGAGCGAGCAGTTGGGGAGGATGGAGCCATCCAGTATCAGCTGCTACAGTCTAATTCTAAAGGCCACTCGAGGATGATCCTCGATGCTGCATGGGCTCCCTCTTCGTCGCCTCTGTTCGCCACGGCTGGCCGAGATAAGCAGGTTAGACTCTGGTCGTTGTCGAAGCAAGGCGGCGAGGACACCAAGCCACAATTTGTGCAAGTCTCCGCCCTGGCATCTGATGGACCAGTCACATCAGTGGACTTTTTGGCGCAATGTGTCGGAGGAGGAAGTGAATACGTTCTTGCAGTTGGCACAGAGAGCGGGCGTGTCAGTCTGTGTATAGTAGCCGGAGACGGTTCGGCCGTCACGGAGTTGCCCCCGTCCTCTGAGTAAGTGTCTTTCCAATTTGACTCCTTTCTTTCAACTTGAAATATGTAGTAGTACTAATTCACCATCATTTAGGTTAATTCTTCCCAAGGCGGTACTTCAATTAGCTTGGCGGCCAGTAAGTAAGGTCGGAGAAGTGAACAAATATGAACTTGCCGTTGCCGGAGAGGATAGTTCACTAAGGCTGTATGGTTTTGAAGAGGGATATCTAAAGGAGCAAACCCAGTGATAGGCGTTTAAAGATAAATTTGGATATACCATACTTCCATGCTCTCGTGCAGCACAGAAAATAAAGCCAAATCGACACACGATTCGAGTGTATTATGTATATTATCATTAAGCCAAATAGGCCAGCCATTGCTATATTAGATATTTAAAACCAACACACCAACGCCAATGAAGAAGAAAAAAAAAACCAGCTTCATCTACAGCCCCCTCCCCCCTTCCTTCGTCCTTTTTATTAACGTCGAATGATTTGATCCACCAAGCAGTATATCAAATCCTCTCTCCATGCCTATATTCATATCCATAACTTCATAAAGCGCCTACCCTTCCCTCCTATCCCCATATAATTTTCTCTCAAAGCTCCCTCACAACCGCCGCAGATCCCTTACCAGCCGATAGCGCGCCCCCGAAAACACCGGCCGACATATCCTTGACAACATCTCGCGCCGATGCCGCAACGTCAATCGTCTCGCCATTGATATAGTACCATGCACGACCGGCAAGCAGGGAAACATGGTGTGGGAGATATAAGATTGCGGCGATTGAGGTCAGACTGAAGAGTAAGAAGACGATTGAATCTAAAATAATTTGCAAAAGGAGGACATTTTCTCGTTAGCAAAAAGGCAATCTCTCTCTCCCTCCCTCTCTCTTTCTTTCTTTTGAGTCAAAGACCCACGGCGGAATTGCCGGAATAGAACGGCCAATCCAGCAGATTCACCACAAAACCAACGAAAAGAATGAAACCAGGGGAAATTGACATACAGAAAGCGAATTTCTCCCATGGCTGAAACATATAGACTCCAAAGGTCACTTCAATCTGGAGGACCTTCTTCTGCATCATCTTTCGAAGACCCAAAAACGAAGACGCCATTTTTATTTTTTTTGGTTCCCCTTCTTTTCTAGCAAATATCAAAAGCTCGCTCGCTCTCCGTGTCTCTCTCTCTCTCTCTCCTTTTCTTTTTCTAGCCAATGCGATTTCCCCCTTTTTATTGGTCCTTTTCAACTTCTAGATGATAGCTTTTTTTGTCCCTTAATGCTGTAATGTGCAATGCGAAAGAATGGTTGTTGCGCCTGGACGACTCGGTATTTTTATTTTCGGATTGGTTGAGGTAACTGGCAAGAAGAAGAAGAAGAAGAAAAAGAAGAAGAAAAGGCGTATCCGGAAAAAGCCCCAAAGAAGTTGGAATGACATCCAGTAGGAAACGTTGCTGTCTGTTATCGGTAGGTACCCTGTTGACTTTAGTGGATAACAGGCGCGAGCACCGTGTTATTTCCGTGTGGCTACTCCGTACAAAGCACGAGCACCGCTAAAACTATAACATCTCAGGGGACTCTGGTGGCATCCCCCCTCTATATTCTTATTTCATAATACTTCATATACAACTTCAGCTTCGTCTACAACGAAACACATTGCCTCCTCTACAATGTCCCGCTTCACCCATTCATTTCTCACAACCTTCTTCACCACACATTCTCCCACAAGGTTCCCACAATCAATTCATTTCTTCACAACCCTCGGCGCCACTTCTCTCGCAAAGAACCTCCCACCTCGTCCCAAACCCCCACCAGACTCAGAAATCGAAGAATCCTACCTCAAAGGAAGCGGTCCTGGTGGCCAAAAGATCGTATGTCTCAAATATCCCCCATTATCCATCCACGACTTATACAGAAGGGGGAGAAACAAATCATTTACAATGTACTTCTTTTTTTTTTCCTTAGAACAAAACCAACTCCGCAGTCCAACTAAAACACATTCCCACCGGCATTGTCGTCAAATCCCAAGCCACTCGGTCGCGAAGCCAAAACCGCAAGCTCGCTCGGGAAATACTAGCTCAAAGGGTAGATGAATTTATAAATGGCGACCAGAGCCGCTCAGCTATAGTCGGCACGATCAAGAAGAAGAAAGCAGATAGCGCAGCTAAAAAGAGTCGGCGGAAATATAAAGAGTTAGAAGAGGAAAAGCTCACGGCTGTGGATGCTGCCACAGCTATTGAGGATAGCTCAGAGGAGGTTCCCCAGCAAACCAGCGGCGAAAGACGCGATACAAGTAGCAGTTCTAGCAAGACTACTACTAGTAGTCAAGCTGAGAATAGTTTCCAAAATAGGAATCCGTAACAACCAATGGTTGGCTCTGAGCACTGCTAGAACAGACGAAAAGAGACGATACTCTCCGCCCAATTCACTCCCGACGCTAGACTTGCCCGTAAACAGGTACATGTTTTGTACTACAAAGAACAAGTCACACGAAATTAAACGCCGCAGATTACTATTATCACAATATTCCATTCAACACTTCTTCTAAGACCGGAAAGCGAATAAATATTTGAATCAACCTAAGCTTCTACCCCTCCCTAGACTCGCGTTACGCATCCAGCCAGTTGCCATACACGAGCCGTTGTATCCTCATCGGAGAAAAGCCAACGCCCACCCCCTTGACCCTGTCAAAAACTTTTCGTAAATATGAGCCTCGATCACAATACGTGCTAGGCCACTGAGATACTGCATAGCCCGCCACCTCCATAGATTTGGCATGAGTAATTGGCGAAGGATGTGTGGTATTGTCTTTGACCTTGCATAGCTATTTTTACATCTCGAATTAGCCAATTTTCGACAAGTCGGTCATGCATTGTCTGCTTGCTGCATCTGTTTGAGGTACACCTACTTTAGAAGCACTTGCGGTGGACGATGGAGGGACCGCTCTCGTCGTACTCTTGCTTGGAGATCCACATCTGCTGGAAGGTGGACAGAGAAGCCAAAATGGAACCACCAATCCAGACAGAGTACTTTCGCTCGGGAGGGGCAATGATCTTGACCTTCATGGAAGAAGGAGCAAGAGCAGTAATCTCCTTCTGCATACGATCGGAAAGACCAGGGTACATGGTAGTACCACCAGACTAGATTGAAAGAGATACATTAGCATTATTGTACAATAGATTAATCAATATTAGATGAGAATAAATTAAAACATACCATGACAATGTTGCCGTAGAGATCCTTTCGGACATCGACATCACACTTCATGATGGAGTTGAAAGTGGTGACGTGGATACCACCGCTCTCAAGACCAAGGACAGAAGGCTGGAACAGAGCCTCAGGAGCACGGAATCGCTCATTACCAATGGTAATGACCTGGCCGTCGGGAAGCTCGTAGGACTTCTCCAAGCTGGAGCTCTGGGCGGCGGTCTGGATCTCCTGCTCAAAGTCGAGGGCAACGTAGCAGAGCTTCTCCTTGATGTCACGGACGATTTCTCGCTCGGCAGTGGTGGAGAAAGTGTAACCACGCTCAGCCAGAATCTTCATCAGGTAGTCGGTAAGATCACGACCAGCCATGTCAACACGAGCAATAGCGTGGGGAAGAGCGAAACCCTCGTAGATGGGAACAACGTGGGTAACACCATCACCGGAGTCGAGCACGATACCGGTGGTACGACCGGAAGCGTACAGAGACAAAACGGCCTGGATAGAGACATAGAAAGCGGGAGCGTTGAAGGTCTCGAAGACGATCTGGGTCATCTTCTCACGGTTGGACTTGGGGTTGATAGGGGCCTCGGTGAGCAGGACGGGGTGCTCCTCGGGAGCAACACGGAGCTCATTGTAGAAAGTGTGATGCCAGATCTTCTCCATGTCGTCCCAGTTGGTGACAACACCGTGCTCGATAGGGTATCGCAGTGTCAGGATACCACGCTTGGACTGAGCCTCATCACCGACATAAGAGTCCTTCTGGCCCATACCAATCATGATACTAGAGATACGGTCAGACCCATGCTGTCTCATTAAAAAAAAGTTGCGACCAAAAAAAGTGATCGACATGTGAGTGCTCATTAACAACTTACCCATGATGACGGGGTCTACCGACAATAGAAGCTGTTGGCGCTGTTAGCAAATTATTGAATCAAAGGTGCGTGGTGGGCGCGACGCCCGATAGCCCATAGCTCTGGCGGGCAGCTGGAACGTGGGTAAAGGGAGCAAAAGGTGGGGTACTCACGGAAAACAGCTCGGGGAGCGTCATCACCGGCGAAACCGGCCTTGCACATACCGGAACTACATTGGAGTTAGCTATTATGATTTGAAAAGACATGATAAAAAGAGGCTGTGTGATGGGCTGGAGATGCAATCTGTCTTTTGCAGCACGGCGTGGTTGGCATCAGTTGATGCTTCCTAGCTCGTAGACAAGATTGTCGAAGAGGGGGAGAATATTGGTGTCGGTGAGACAATGGCGGGGAAGCTTACCCATTGTCGATGACGAGGGCAGCAACTTCTTCTGTAAAATCAGGAAAGCAAATATGTTAGCCCAAATACTATCAATCAGAAGAATATACACCATCGCCATGATGCTCGATTGGCCTCGGCAACAAAAAGTTTCTGGGACGCGGTGCTTCGTGGCTAGGTGCACGTACCTTCCATTGTGACTGATTATTGTATGAAAGCTGATGAAATCTTGATAGTAAAATCCGAAGAGAAAAAAAGAGAAGAAGCTCGCGCAATCCCAAAGATCTCGAGAGCTAGCTTGAAGAGGTTGAGAAAAAGAGGTCGAAGTGAGGAAATATTAAGGTGACACGCAGTCGAAACCTGTCGATTGGGGGGTGGGTGCTGTTGAAGAAGTAGAAAGAGTGGAGGAGGGAAGAAAGGAGGGAAGTATGTATCTCCGCTACCACGATGGGCACAGAAGTTGTGGGCGGGACAAATGCGTGGTGGAGCACTTTGTGGGAGGGCGGCGAACCAGGGCGAGACCGCCTTAGCAGAAGTATGTACGAAGTATTTACCAGGTAGCTAGCCCGGGTTTAGGCTACCAGGAGCACTACCTTAGCTTACCTTGCTTGTTTGCTTGGCTTGTACGAAGTACTACGGACTACTTCAAACTACTTCCAAGTTGTTAGTACTATTACGGAGCTATCAAGACAACTACTTGTACTCCATACAATACAATAGGGGATAGCAGCTGCCTGCCGCTTTAGTTGATTGGCTCATGATGGTGGCTGTCAGGTGGCTGACGCATACACAATGGTACTCTTACTTGGATACACGCATCAGCAGAGTTGTCAAAAGCATTTGAGCCTCTCAAAAGTGCCCCTCCCCGAGCATCTCTTTCCGGCTCGCCATCTCGGCCCAGCGCCGTCTCTTCGAAAATTCTATTCCATTGAGGTACTCCGTTCTATCTTTACCTTAGTACTTCTAGCACTGGTAAGACTACGGATTATAGTACTTATCAGAACTTACGTAAACCCGTCCTTTCTAGAAACAAACCTTTTTTACTCCCGGATCTTCCTCAGCCTTGATGGATTGCGTATTGAGACGCGTACGATTTGGTAGGCAACTTATTCGCCCCAAATAGAATCCCGCTGCCTCAATTAGTCGTCCGGCGGCATCCGCGCACCTCGATGGCCCATCTATATGTTTGCCCGTTCTTTGTTAGCGATTAGGCAGCCTTATTCTCCAGCTAGCAGTTGCTATTCACCAATTAGCGGTGGATGTGCGTTGCAGTTACTATACTACTGGGGGCACCGTAGTGACGATGGTGTTGATCTGGCGGTGCAGCCCCTCTCCCCACTGATACCTTACTGTATCGACCTAAAGGAGACCTAAAGGAGGCATATAGAGAGGATGATAAAGATGGGAGAACCCCCCCCCCCCCCATAGTCGCGCCCCCCCCCCCCATTCTGCAGCCCATGACAGTAGATAAGGGGGTACAATGTGTGGCTGGTAAGTATTATCCGTGCCGTACTTGATTCTCTCGTCTCTGCTGGTACATACAAGTAGCCCACCAAAGGCCTCCCTAATGCTCTTCAAAATCCCTCCTCAAAACTTTCACTCATTGCCACTATGGGACTCCAGACTAATAACCACATAGGCAGACAGTTTCATAACTGTTGTTGACTGATAAGGCAGCAGCATTAAATCCCTACTTAGTAGGCTTATGGTAGTCCTCCCATCTAGGTAGTACAAGTGCTAGCAACAAAGTAGGAGTAAGCAGAACACGCATTCCAGAGAGAACTGATGACGGCTATAGCCCCCTTTTCACTCTCCAAATTTGTCCAGCCAAAAGCTCATTTGGCCACGCCAACCCAACACATCCCCCGTGCAGGAAGCGGAGGAGGGAGGAGGTGGAACACGACAAGCCTTTGGCAGTCCCATTATGGTTAGTGTCATCGCCGCCTTAATCTTACCAAAATGCTCCAGCAATAATCAAGAAGCAACTCCATATATGTTAATTTCATCCATCACGTGAGGATCTGGAGAAACCCTTTTTTTAGCTATTCTAACTTACGTACTCCGTACATATCAACAACGAAATCGCTAGCCTCATGGGAGGCATGCAAATGCTCCCTAGTTTGAGTCCTGGATAAGATCTTCCGGGGAGATCTAAGCTGCATGGCGCGTGGCGCTGCAGATGCTGGCTCATTGAATGCACAACTTTGGCATGGAAGTAATAGGCGAGGCTGCGGAAGAACCTGTACTCCGTATATTGTATATTGAGACTTGTCTTGGCTGCTCAACAGCGTGTGGAACTATATCTAAATTAAGCTGCTAGTAGTAATTACCTTGTACCTAGTGTGCTATGATACACGCACTTTTGAGCCACCCTCAGCTTATATTGCTTCTTAAGTTACAAAGCTTCTATTATTAAGATCAGATCTTGTCAGCATCCGCATTCATCTGCCTACGGTACCTAGGTACTCGGTACTAAAATGCTCTTCCTTTCGCTGACCTAACACGCTACGTCATCGCTCAGATCTCACAATCTCTCTTACCATGGAGCTACCTTTCTTTCGGTATCAATAAGAAAAGATACCTGGTACCATCTAAATTGAGGGCTAGCAGAGTTTCGATGATACTATTCAATGCAGCAAAGCCCGAGTCAGGCATCAATTTAAATGAGCGTGCCTACATGTACGGAGTACCATATACAAAGAACGAATTGACAAGTCTGGGTTGTTTGATGAACAAGTGGGGTATTTCCGTATTTCATTTCGACAGCCCTTTGAGAAAACACATCTTGGGGTAGGCTGTATAGAGCACAGACGAGTGACAAGAAAGGTTCATTAATATTGCGAGAAAATGAACTCTCGGAGATTTGGGTTATCAAATATTAAATTAATATTGTAGACGATCGACCACTGGATTTAATTGAGGCGGATTTCAGTAGTTACTTGTAGTTATTAAGGAGCACTTTTTGACGCTACATACGCTAGTCTGTCTTCGGTCTAGAGTCTTCCTGAAGTTTCCAGAAACTGCATTACCACAAGCAAAAAAATCCAACGATTATTGAAGGAACTTGGATATCAAAAAGTAGAAGAGATTACATATTCCCCTCTTGTTATAGAGTTTTACATTACATCTTTTTATCAAACAGGAAAAAAAAAACCAAATCATCATGGGTGATAAGCGACTCAACGAACTCCTTCGATGGAGCATCGAAAACACTGATACCACCAAAATTGACCCCTCTGCTGAACCCCAAGCACCGCCTACCTCCAACCTCACCCCAGAGATTATGGCCGCCCTGATGGGCGGGCCCTCCGATGCCGACCTCATGAAAGGCTCCATGGAGATTCTAAATGATCCCGAAGTCAGCCTGGAGAACAAACTTATCGCCTTTGACAACTTCGAGCAGCTCATTGAGAACCTCGACAACGCAAACAACATCGCCAACCTTGACCTGTGGACCCCTCTGCTTGACCACTTGTGCCACGAGGAGCGTGAGATGCGCAAGATGGCAGCGTGGTGCGTTGGTACAGCTGTTCAAAACAACGAGCGCACGCAAGAGCGCCTGTTGGCGATGGGTGGCCTGCCGTCTCTGGTCGAGATGGCTCTAAAGGAGGAAGAGACCGAGGATGTTAGGCGGAAGGCAATCTATGCGCTGAGCTCTGCAGTCAGGAACTATCAGCCTTCTATGGACCTTTGCGCAGATGAGTTAAATAAGCGAGGATTTGCTGCTTCGAAAGTCGACGCCGCTGATATGGACGCTGTGGATGTTGTTATTCATGGCCTTAGAGAAAAGGTCAAATCTTCTACGTAAGACGTAACGTGCCAAAATAGAAGAAGGGGGAAAAAGGACATAAAAGGGATCATCAGGCGGAGTTGGGGCGTTTGCAAGATTTAGATAAAGTGAACGGATAGGAAAAGTTCATGTAGAGCCATCCTACGATATTCATACATTGTGTATCTAATTTTCAAGGTTTAATGATACACGTTTTATACACGTTTTATATCTTCCGCAATTTTTCATATAAAAAAAATTCCATCTGAGGCTGTTGACGTGATATTCATCAATGCGTAACCTTTCCATAGAAAGGAAATCCTAATGCTTCCATGAGCAACCTGCCTTGTCTGTCGGATGTAGCAGTGGTATGGATGAAAATATGGCAACCAGGCATCAGCTTGGGGGGATACATCTATCGCCAAAAGGTTAGTCGTGAGGATTTCACAGCCAGGCCGTCCCATACGGATTGTACTCACATCGTAGTTGAACTCAATCTCTGGAAAGTAGGACATCCAGGCAGGCTTCATGCCGAACGCGAGGTTGCCTGCACTGTCACCACTGGTAGCCTTGATACCCGGCCAATCTTTGATCTTGGGTAGAACAAGTGTCACTAGCTTATCAACGAAGTCGTAGGCTGCACCTCCACGCAAAGTGGTCTTGGCACCGGTCTTTGCTCCTTTCCGAACGCCCCAGTGGATAACGTTATGCTTCACAGTAGTGACTTCTGGAAACTGGCCACTGATAGCTTGAACCACAGCTCGAGCAACATGGAGATATTCCTTGTTGTCAGCAGCGAGAGGAGCATATGAATTGATAGTGACGGCCTCAATCTCAGGAACGTTGTGCCAGGCAATATCCCGCTCTAATATTCCAAGTCTTGATGAGCCTCCACCTCTGGGACCCCTGCTGGGTCGATTCTTGTGATATGGCGAAGATCCGTCCCACTGGCGCAACACTCCCTTTTGTGACTCGCTTGGCGCAGTTCCACGAGGGACGTGATTGTATGTGAGGGTTAGTAAGTCTGGCGCAATGGTACTATCGTATGTGTGCTTCAAGCGAGGGAAACTAAATGGTCCGGGGACGAAATCGCGAGCCGTAGGGTCGGATGAAGACGGTGCCTGAACTGGATGTAAAGGGCCTCGATTATACTTGGGAGGGTGGTATTGGTATCTGGGCTTTTGTATTAGCGGGCCTCACCCAATATGAGTCTACAAGAGTAGCACGCACCGATTACCAGGGAGCCTTCTTTCACTGGAGCCTTGTTGCTGCGATTCGTTAAAAGTTTTAATCATGTCTTTATCGGGTGGCGGCGTCGAGAAGGAGGATGTCGACTCAATATCAGAGATGTGATCTGCCTTCACAGTCGCATTTTGCGTTACTCCGGTCGAGGTAAATCTCCTGGCGCATAGCGGAACAGATTGATGAATTGATAGCTTTTGTCTCAAGACCCTCGCCAGGCGAGCTCCTTCTTGAGAAGCCGTCATTGTTAGAACTTGCACAGAGGATGTAATGCTTCGTCTAAAGCTTCTCTTTGCTGTTCGTTCAACTATCTCAAGACAACCGGAATTTTCTAATTGCTGCTACTACTTAGACCTAGCCACAAGCTAATCCCCGCCAGGGTTGGCGCCACACGATTGCCGTTGGTATCGGGTGAACATGTGGCGGTGCGGCGCGACCGAGGTTCGTACCTCGACGTTCTCAGCGCCCTGTTAGTAAGTAATAAGCTATGTGCTCCGTAGCTAGCAGTCTATTGGCTTATTTTGGAGTTGGGTAGATTTTGTATCAGCGATATAAGTAACACTTCCTCAATGAAGTTGAAAACCTATCTGGACTAGAAATACCTTACTTCATAGACACTTCTTAAATTTAACCTCTGACTTTTTTTTTCTATTTAGAGTCGGTGTTAGGTCATAATATCGAAAGAGATTTTTTTTCTTTCAGCTTTCAAAGTTCGAAACCCCGTGAGAAACGGCATTTGGCTCATCAGCTGCAACACTGCGTGTAAGTAAGTATAAGCCATCACCGAAGAAGTTGTGGTGGCGTCTCATTTAGGGTAGTGCCTCTCTTCTATCTAGCTAGCCTTTTTAATGGTCGTGGACCGTACGCTATTCATGACGAGCTGTGGATTCAATAATAACCAGAAGCTCTGTAGAGGATATTCAAGGCACAATCACGTACACACACATCCAATATCGGTCACGCTTCGAATCTCCTCATTCGTCTACTTCGGTAATCCTATGAGGCTAGTTAGTCGCCTTTTTTGCTGATCTGGTGCATCCGAGTCACGCCATAACATAAGAACTAGAGAAGCTGCTGACAGCAGCATTCTGCGCAGCAAATACAGGTATCTTCCCAGTAATAAGGAGCACGAAGAATGGCAATGCATGCAATTCAATGTTGATATTTTTCAAACGAACTGCAAACGAACGAACTCTCCATCTCTCCGGCATGACTCCGGCGGCTAGCGGTTAGTGGTAGAGAGGGCCAATGCTGATGACGTTATTCATTTCTTAAAGTCTACGCCCTAGGCTTTCGAAAGGCCCGTGACGGAAAATATAGCAGCAATATGACTGACTTGAGTCGGCTGAATCTCAAAATTCTGCCCTAATAGTTATCGTCTTGTATACCGTGATCTGGAAGCCTGGATATTACTAAGAGCATCCCGCCTCTTCCGCAGAAAGACTGATGGAATAGTTGACGCTTGGCAGGTAACATGACTGGATGTGTGTGGACGCTGTTGCGGATGCACCAAGGCCATATACCTTCTGCCTTGTGCAGTCATGGCGGACTTACGTAGACATTCGTAGGCAGGCCACGAGGCCTCGGAGAAAGTCAGTTTGATGAGGCACGGGCACCTGGAGATGGCAAAAAGGCCACTTAGTATTTCGTACTAAGTGCTCCGTACGGAGTATTTGAAGTATTAAGATTTGTTGGTAGAGTTACCTTGTTGGCCCCTGAGTCGAGATTGGGTCTGCTTTCTGTTTCGCCATGCAGATGATTGACATTACGTTACATACCCTCCAAGTCAATACAGTAAATTTCGAAACAAATGCTTCCCCCTTGTGGATTCAGCCGTGATATGATGGGTACCAAAAATACAATGTTAGCAGGTGGCAGCAATCTATAAATCTCTCAATGCCACCGTGAGGGATCGATCAAATGGCATGTCGCAAGGTGCCACCTGAGTGCAGGTATCGTGCCGCGCTATACTTGTAGCGTTTCTTAGGCACCTCCTTCTTGCTTAGCCCACTATCAGGTCCCCTGGCATGGACTAGATCCACCCGATGTCCCGCCCCCGCCACTGTAACATCAGTCGACACGAACCACTAACTTTAGCACGTCTCTTATTTCAACTTGAACCTTCTCACTACTACCTTAGCTCTGGTTTGTTGCGCAGCACAACCACCACCACCTAATTTTCTTCCTCCAACCACGTTGTTAGGAAAATTCCATTCTCGAAAAGCCTCTTAACCTTACGGCCTTCCCCGCGTCGCAGCAACTCGTTGTCACTCACGTCTGTGGCGCCGTATTTCTCCTCGATCTTGTTTGATAGCCTGCTGCCAACTTACGAAAAATCGATACCTCAAAGCATCGCGTCAAGGGATAACAGGGGAAGAAAGAAAGAAAGAAAGAAAGAAAGAAAGAAGAGGACTAGAGAGAGGTAGAGAGAAGTAGAGAGAGAGAAAGAGAAAGAGATAGAGACAGACAGCGAAATAAGAAGAAGAAGGAGAAGCTATCGCCGCGAATCAGCCCCCGCCAACGCCTCACTGAGACGCATCTCGCCCTATAATGGGGGCGTACCGCACGCCTCATCTCTCGCTAAACGCCGCGAGAGCTTGTTTCCTACTTTCTCTTTCCACTCCCCCTCCTCCGGCCGCAGCTCGCCATAACAACGAATCATGAAGGAGTTTCCAAGGAAGTTCCTTAGCCTGCGCGATAAGAGCGGCGAACACCATCGTAGCAAGTCTGCCCCTCCTGCAAACAAGGTAAATCAGCATCCCTAAATCACCAGACACCATGTTGAAGATGGGTCGTCATGGCGGTAGCACATAAAGCACCCAGAGAGAGCTGGTCATGGCTTACCAATGTTCGTTTCCGCTGGCAGGTCCGTCCCCTCTCAGCTGAAGCATTTCGATCCATCTTTAAGCCCGACCAGTCAAAACAAGCATTCCCAAATGAAGTGGAAGCTTCGGGAGAAGCCTCCAAGGTGTGTTGCGCTGCGCGCTGTCGTGGGAGCCGCCAAGCATCTCTAGTTCGTCTTTGCTGACGTGGTTGATGAGCAGATTGAGGATATCCAGCGACGGTTAGACCGGCTAAACATTACGAATATCACCGTCGATCATATTCAAGACATTTTGGTGACCAAATACGCAAATGGAGACCCACAACGAACTACTGAATTCATTGATATTGAACAAAAGTCTACTTCTGGCATTATTTTACCCTACAACCCAAGCATTCACATGGTTGGTGCCGAAAATCGCAGCGCCGTCACCTGCTATATAGATGCTCTACTCTTTGCCATGTTCTCGAAGCTAGACGCGTTTGAATGTATGCTCAAGAATGAATTTCCTCCAGAAGACCCCCGGAACAGACTCGTCCTGTTGTTGCGCATATGGGTCAACATGCTGCGGACAGGCAAGCTGATTCGCACAGATTTGGTGAGAAAAAATCAAAATTACCTAACCTCAGTGGCAAATTCACGTTGTTAACATAAACAGACCAAACTAATCCAAGATACTATGGCTGAATGCGGCTGGTTAGACGCTCGATTCTTAGAGCAGCAAGATACTTCAGAGGCCTTTACTTTTCTCACCGAAAAGCTAGAATTGCCTCTCCTTTCGTTACAAGTTGACCTTTTTCATCAGGGCAAACAGGACAAGGACGACCATAAAATTGTCTACGAGAGGCTGCTTAATCTGGGAGTACCGGCAGATTCTGAAGGTAACGGTGTTAAGCTTGAAGACTGCCTGGAAGAGTACTTCAATACCCAAGTCGACGTACTCAGAGATAGCGAGGAGGCAAAGAAGTCCTTTGCAGAGGACAGATCCTCAGACACGATACCTCAGTTAACAATTTCGAATCCAATCCGGCTAATCAGAGATGAGGGGAGCAGCGTGATGCCCACAATCGTGACATCATCGCCAATCGAGATTTTACCATTAACACCACTGGTAGATATTCCGCTAGAAAAGGACGAGGACGAGGGCGAAGGCAAGGGTGAGGGTGAGGGTGAGGGTGATGGTGAGGGTGAGGACGAGGACGTAGCCTCACCATCAGATCAAGTCAATGGCATGGGTCAGAGCAGCCCAGCTGGGACAAGCGACTACGTACCGAGCTCATCTTATAGGATGACGGCTAGGCATAGATCTGCTAGCGTCATTCAACGAGTGATGCTTGATGATCAAGGACGTCCTACCAGTTCTGAGAACAGCGCAATACGCAAGAGATTAAGTGGGAAAGGGTCAACTGTTGTCAAAGCGGTCACAATACCTGCCTGGCAGTTTTTCCGATTAATCCGTATGTACAGGCCTTGTTATAATCAATCATTGCCTCTCTTCTAACATTGTACACAGCTTGGCACGCAGTCAACAGCACAGAGCCTCGGAACAACGTCGAAGTAGCAATGAACTTTGATCAGCGCCCAGTAGTCGGCATTTGCCTGAAACGATATGCTATGACTGAGTCTGGCCAACCGAAGCGCCACAATACCTATATCGATATACCTGAAAGCATGCGACTTCCGCACTTCATGCTCGCTGATGGACCGCACGTAGAAGAGGAAACCAACGGATTGGCAACAGAATACAAACTCGTCCTGCAATCTATCGTCTGTCATCGAGGGGACTCCTTGCAAAGTGGCCACTACATTGCTTTTGCAAGAGTGGCCCCAAAACTTCTTACGGACAACAGAAGGCATGAATTCGATCCGCCCCCAGATTATGAGGAGGCGCAATGGGTGAAATTTGATGACCTGGAAATTGGAAACCGGGTCACGTTTGTCGACGACATCAAAGAGTCTTTGAAAGTAGAAATGCCCTACCTACTGTTCTACCAGATCGTACCAATGGTCGATGCGCCTGCTCCTTCAACAGAGGGCACGGAGACTGGACCACCGTCCTATAATGAATCAAAAAATAGCCTCGACATACCACGTTTAGCAGCTAGCGATGGAACACCCACTAGTTCAACTCAAGGACTAGCAACGCACCATGAAGATCAAGCTGCGGCATCGACTAGTCGCTTGGTACAGAGCAAACCGCCCAGCATCCGGCTCTCCGCAGAGGTCGAACGGCCGTCTCGCAAATGGCTGGAGAGTATGAATATGAATTTTGGTGGCTCGTACGTGGAGTCGGTCATTTCGCGTCGCCAGAGCATGGCCCTCACCGACTCCGTTGCTCCAACGCCTTCTATAACTCCAGACCCCCAGTCACCTACTATGGCACCGGTCGATGAACCAACCTCAAGGTTATCACGTGCTGCATCCCGCTTCAATCTAAGTAGACAGAGTCGCCCGGCCAGTCAATCGGGCGAAGGCCGTATCAGCCTTACTATGAGCCGTTTTGGGCTGATCAAGACTAGCAAAGAGCCGCTACCTGAGCCAACAGCATTGAACATTTCATCTACCAACTCGACGGGGCACCTTAGCTCCCAGCCAGTTTCCCCCATGGCACTTGAAAAGCAATTACATCAGTCGCCCAGCACTGAGAAGCAAGATAAACCTGAAAAGGGAGATAAACATGATAAATTGGATAAGCACGACAAGCTAGATAAGCATGACAAGATGGATAAACACGACAAGCCTGAGAAGCACAAACATAAGAGGAAGAAATCCAAGGAAAAGAATGAAAAGCATAAATCTGGGGATCAGCCAGAGCGGGAGTGCACAGTAATGTGAATCGAGTATGATGGTAGACCTCTCAAGCTTGAGGTGCAACGATTGATGACGAGGGGATTAAGCGACATTATGAATCCGGGTATCTTTGGTGCGATACCGGACTCTTTCCTTATTATTTGGATACTTGGAAATTCCAGAGTTGGCGGCATTATACAATGTGTGAGCGTGAGATTGTAATGCACGTTAGTGTACATGAAATTAGATGGCTGGCAGCCCTGCAGGCTATATGTTGTTGACGAAGCAGCACACTTTATACAAAGATATCACGGCGTTGGTAAGGTGGGAAGCTTCCTCTTGGGCGAAAGAATAATGATTTAAATGTATTGGCATTAACTATTTGGTAAAATCGGCATTAGCTAGCTATCAGCTGTTTTAAATGGTGTTTCCTATTTCTGTCTCATTAGCGAAGATGTATCACGGGCGTATCTCCATCAAACACATAGAATTACATTTCAAGCTCGTCGTTTCTCTTCTATCTCTCTTATACATTCAGCATGAAAAGCAAGCATTTAGACTAAGCCTTTACAATATGCCATACTAACTCCTCCCGCCTTTTTTTTTAAACCCTTGCAACACAGCCATCCCATCCAAAAAAAAAAAAAAAAAAAACAAAAAAAAAAAAAAAAAAAAAGAGACGGCCATTCCAAATGTTCATTTACCACCCGTTCGCCCGAGACCACTGCACGAAGCACCAGCCTTGGGAAGTTAATATACACGGGGGCAATACACTAAATGCAATCTAGATAGATGCTTTGCGCATTAAACCCCCAAAAGAACTTGAGAGAGCCGCCGCCACCGTCATATAATATCACATAAAGCCCCGCCCCTTTATTTCCATCCCAAAGTTCATGGCTCAACCACACCATGAGAAAGGTTTCACAAAGTCTATCGAAACGGTGGGGGGTTAATCATCAATTTTTTTTTTTCCCCCTTCTTTCCCCTTATCGTTTTTGTAGACATGTGGACCAAGTCGTGAGAAACGAATATCATCAAATAACAATGGTGGATAAGGTTTTTCTTTTTCTTTTTCTCTCTTTTTACTAATAAGACAGTTCGTGGGTGAGATGGCAAATAGATGAAACTCGTCTTTCGATAGCCAGCAGTCCCACTACACTGGTTGTCTATCAACCAAATTCCGAGTATGGATTTCGTGATATGCTGGAAATTTTCCCGTCGTTTTTTAGAACGGAATGTTGGGAGGAGATTGGCTACCTAGAGCTTCCTGTTGGTCTTGAAGCTCTTCAGGAGCAGCCTCAATTGAGACACCGAGGCCGAGCTTGGCTTGTTGCTGCCGAAAAAATGAGTCTTGGTAACAACTTGGATTTTTGGGGTTGGGGTACACATACCGTAAAGTGGTCAATGTCGGCAGCAAAAGTCATCATAACAGGAGGAGCCACACGCTTCTCTAGAAGACAGCTCAATTTGCCCTTAGAGTCGACCTGGGCCCGGAATGTGGACATGCGAAAATCATACTTGGCCCCAATGGTGGTGACACCTTCTTTCTGCAAACCGCCGCCCATCAAACCACCAGGAGAGGGAACAAGGCCAAGGCTCAGGTCAACACCAGCCTGAACTTTATCGGATAGCTTCCGCCAGTACGAGGCATTGACAGTTCCCATGGCAGCTTGCAATTGGGCGGTGGCGACCCAATCGACAGACTTGTATCGAGCGCAGTAGGATACAGCACATTCGGGACCTTGAGTAAGAGCAGGACGTTGCCATAGGGTTTCCAGACCGAGAGCAAGTTTGGGAGTGATGGATTGGAGGTAGCTGCCGATGTAGATGCCAGTCGCTCCGCCTTCAAGGAAAGAGGGGTTGAGCATCTTGAGGGAAGCGCTGAAATCATCGCCGGTATACTCGTGCTCGAACTGGGCCATATCCTGACCACCAGGAGAAATAGAGAGTTGAGATTTCGAAACCAGCTTATCTGTCCATCGGTAGTTGAAGCGGCCAGATAGAGAGCCTTCGTTGTCAACATTACCCTGGCAGAAGATCTAATATATTGATATAAAGTTAGACATCAACACTATATTTTCTGCGTCGATTTCACCAATCCATTCCTATTTACCTTGCCCGTGCCGTACATGGCAGCAAAAGTGTAAGGGTTTATGCGCTCGCCCATTGCGAACTGGTGAGACACTTGAAACAAGGGCGCCATGCTAAAGATCTTTGTGAGATCGGCACGGATGCCGGTGAACATAAAATTGTTGAGAAAGACATCGCGCTGGACTTCCCTGGACAATGTTTCTATTGTGCCAGGATTGGATAAGCCAAGCTTTGCTCTCCGCTCGGAGAAGTAATTGATCGCATCTCCTATTGTAGCAGCGACAGGGTTGGAGAATATGATAGAGCGTAACGTATCCACGGGCGTCGCCATGATGCCGGTATGCGGTGGCCCCAGAGCTGAGCCAGTTGAAAACAAGAAACTATTAGGATGATGAGGGAGGGGGAGAAGACGGATCGCTTCACTGCGCCGTGTTAGAAAGGTAGGTATTTGTTTATTGTATCAAGTTATCCAAGACCTTGGGCAAGCCTCGGTCACAGATGTTTGGTGCTCTGACGCAAGAAGCGCAGTGTCGAGCTCCGAAGGCGGCTAATATGGGGATGGAGTCGTTGAGAATAATTTTCATCGACCCAGTTTGTCTGCCACTATTAGCCTGCGGGAGCTGCACGAGCCACTTTTGTGACGCTTTTTGCCAAGTTGCGGTGCAGCAACTTTTCAGCCCTTTTTCTTTCTTTGCCGAACGGGTCAATATAATAATCCGTGCCGATGATTGTGGGCACGTGGCAGCTACCTTGAGAATACTTTGTACCTTGGTTGCTAGAAGTACTCCTAGGTACCTGTAGAATCAAGTCTATCTAATAGTATAAGGAACAACAACAAATCTATTGCTCTTTGCACACTTAAATGGACGCAGTTCGAGCCTGTTTGGTGGGGTAAGTAAGTACCTTATCGTGCTCTAAGCTTTGCTCAGTAATCTACGGAGTACGGAGTACAAAGTACCAACATTGTACCCCATAGCTCCGTAAGTGCCCGTAGCGCCCCCTTGCATGCATGAACCTTCCATTTCCTGTCATAATTAATAGCATTCAGTACCCTAGAACCGAATGTATCCGCCCGCTTCATATACGCGAGAAAGCAAAGAGCGATCCAACTTCTTTGCAGGATTTTTATTTTATTTTATTTCAACAGGCTTCATCATTATATGCCCTATGCCATCCAGGCTCTTTCGACAGTAGGGCTGGATATTTTTTTTTCTCCTATTAACATCATCTCTCCTAGGACCTGTGTCATCATCTCTTGAATGCGGGGCGCGAGGCTGAGACCAAGACGGGATCTCGAGTCAATATCACACCGCATCAAAGTTTACTAGGATCTTCTAGCCTTCAACTAACACGCCGATTGTATTATTTCTTACCACTGAATTCAGATTCTCACCAATTTCCCTTTCTTTATTGTCATTTATAATAGAGGGGCGAGTTCAATTTTTTTTCTTCAGGAAGAGAATTTCGAATTTTTAACAGGCTCAGCAAAGTTACGGTCTATAGCTGGCTGACACGAGCCTTACAAAAGGTGGAACAATGGATACTCTACTGTAAGTTACCTATATATGCTCATATAGATATTTGTATTTACTAGATCTCTGTCTGATATCGGAAGAGCTGGAAACCTACCAATTTCATGCGAGAGCTCTCAAAGGCTCTTGTTCTTTAATACCTCTTCCATTGACGCCTTGTTCTCTCTTACTCTTTGGCCAACCATCTTCGCCGCCATTTCACTTATCTGCAACATCTGATATTCAAAAGATGTGTTTTATGAGGAAATGGATAAAGTTGAAACTGATTAAACTATTTTAGAACAGCTGAGATTGCGGCAAATGCCCCTCGGTACCGCCGGAGGAGTTCGACCTTCATTGATAGCATCCATGATGTGTCGGAGGATAATGATATGGCACCAGCCCAGCTATATAGTACCATGTCTGGGCGGCTTTTTCATTCCGGCCGTATCGCTATTGTCATGGTTGGGCCGCCCGCTCGAGGCAAGACGTAAGTTGAACGAATCTTGAATGGCTCCGTTACAGAGGCGATTGCCCTACTACCTACTTTAGCTAATCAATGACAGGCATATTTGTGTCTCTATGGCGCGCTATCTTCAATGGCTTGGTGTCAAGACTCGGATTTTCCACTTGGGTGACTACCGCCGAGCAACCATTGGCCCCGAAGGCTCACTTCCTGATGACTACTTCTTCCCTGATGCGTCTCCGTCATCCGTCATCCTTCGCCAAAAGATTCTGAAGAAATGTCGCGAAGACATTTACGCTTGGCTGAATCATGAAAACGGCCAGGTCGCTATTTACGACGCCGTCAACCCGACGGCGAGCGGAAGACGTTCTCTGGCAAAGGAGTTTGCGAAACACGACGTCCAAGTAAGAAATCTGGGTTGCCGTTTAAATCACTTTTACGCGTTTTAACAAGGGTCATGTAGACTCTATTTATCGAATCGTATGTCAACGACGAGCAGATTTTGCATGACAATGCCATTAATGTCAAGATTTCCTCCCCCGATGTAAGCCTTTCATCATGACTTCCAGCGTAGTCTTTCCTTTGGGACTAATCATTATAGTTTGCTGGGATGGACCCCGATGCAGCGGCGACAATGTACCTGAAAAGAATAGAGATGAGGATCCCGGTATTTGAAACCATGAACGAGCTGGAACTCAACTACATCAAAATGATCAATGCCGGAGAGAAATTCTTCTACAACAATCTTAGCTTCAACTACCTGTCGCATAGAATCGTCTTTTACCTTACAAACCTTCACATCAAATCACGAACCACTTTCTTCGCTCGTGCAGGCACGACTACGGAGGAAGACTCTTATAAAGCAGATGCAGATCTCTCAGAGCAGGGCAGATTTTATGCCCAAAGGATGTCCGAAACGCTCGTGAAACATCGCGAGCAAGAAAGACTGGAGTCGATTGCAAAAGGCAAACCCGATACGCCCCTACGGCCTCTTTCTATCTGGACGTCGACTCGTCTCCGTACAATTCAGACGGCTGATTATCTCAAAGAAAAGGGGTACAAGGTTCGACAGCGCTCTCAGATGAGCCAGATAAATCCCGGTGTATGTGAAAAGATGTCGGAGCGAGTGATTCGGCAGATATACCCTGAAGAAGTTGAGAAGCATGGACTTGACCCATATCATCATCGATATCCGCGCGCCGAGGTAAATAATATTCTGTTCATTAGCCACAAGAGCCAGAAATTAACTTTTTTTTTTTTTTTTTTTTTTTTTACCTATAGTCTTACCATGACCTTGCTGTCCGACTCGAGCCCATTATCTTGGAACTAGAGAGAGAGCAGAGCGATCTCTTGATTATCGCACACGAGTCTGTTCTCCGCGTTTTATTCGCCTATCTCATGCACTGCTCTACTATGGATATTCCTAACCTCAAGTTCCCCCGCGACGAAATCATTGAGATTATTCCTGCCGCATACCAGAATGAAGCCAAGCGCATTCACATCCCTGGTTTAGACCCCAGACTGCTGCCAGGGACTCCAGACGGTACCAGAATAGCCGGCAGCCGGCCCATGAGCAGACCTGAGAGTGCCCAGATGAGTCCAATTCCAGGCGGCTTAGGGAGCCCAGCTGAGCCATTTGAGAGACCCACAGAGAAAGTAATCAACACTAGCAAGGACATGGTGGCGGACAAGATTCACGACGAGATTTAAGTAGTAGACATCAGAATCTATATTTATAATCCTATCCTTGCTAAAGGAGAAAACAGACTGATAATACAACGTGTACAACTGTCTATTTAAGTCTTGGGCTATAATATTTAAAAAAGATTCACTACTGATGACTGGTAAACTACCTTGGCCTTTTGGTAACAATTTGGCAAATACCCCTCAGGTACATGGTGAAAAGAGAGCGCAGACGAGACCCTCATCCACCCAATGAAGCTCCCCAATGCTCCCGATCCTCCCACCCCTTCGGATAAACGAGCTACACATAATTTGAGTTTTCTGGGTGACACTCCCGGTTCGCCGCATACAAAAGCCTAAGAATACTAGACACCCCTGAAAGTGTATGATGCGGAAAGGGTGCTAGCTAGCTGACTGGCTGACTTTTGTCTCATGACCTCGAGACACACATGTGTTTGAATTGGAGCACCCTTCCTACGACTTACTCGTTCACCTCGTCGCTTTCCGTTCCGCCAAGAGGATGCAGGCAGCCCAAAGGAGTCAGACATACCGACGGGCGGGCATCCATTGCTTCCGCCTGATAATAGTCCAGTCTCTCTTCTCTGTGGCTGGTTGTTTTTGCTACGGACTCCATATTCTATTATCAAAAGGTTTCAGTTTAGATAAAGAGATTCTCCAAGATTAGAAACCAGTGTTTAGGGAAGAGATATTGAAGTAGCTTAGGTACACACTTGCGGCAATGCAACATATCTTGTCCTTGAATTGTTTGCTTAAGGAAATGGAAATAGCAAAATTGAGCAGATGTCAAAACTCACTCAGACACACTAAAAAAAAGAGGCTCGAGAGGGCACGGTTTCTCCTCTGGCTGTATGAAGTAACAAACATGTGTTGCGCAAAGATATCTCCCTTGTCAGATTTGCCATGAACAGTTCTTGTACTACCCTCCCTCCCTTCCACCCCCTTTTTTTTTTCACCGGATTGCCGCCGCATCCTGGAGTGGATATCGAACGATTTTTTCCCTTTCTTCTTTTCTCTTTTACTTTTAAGCTGTTTGTTACTGCTACATTCTTTATGAAGTAGAGATACTCATGTAAACGTCCTCCAAGAGGTATGAGGTACCCCAAAGAGTGGTTTCGGGGGGCCGAGGGCCAAGAATGCTAGACAGCGCCTTGTAGCATTTGCTATTGCTAGAGCTGCAGTTTAGATGAGTGAATGGATGCAAGCATCTGATTCTGAGACAATACTATGAGTAACATTATCTTGTAAGAAGAAGGAGAAGATATAAATAGTGACAAAACGCTGGGCTTATGAATATCATACTGTGTTGTTGTTGGCATATCTGGGATACCCAGTGGGATATACAGCGATTTCATAAATTGAAAAAAGCTGAGGGTTTCCCCCCCCCCCAAAGTACTACCAAAGTAATCAAATAATCGAGATTGTTTGTGTCAATTAATTTATAAAACATATTTATAATTAGTCTTTTTGGGGGCAGCCTTTCTCGTTCATAGGTCAAATTTTTGAGACATTCCGTTGTTTTAAGCTTAGATAAGAACGTCTGGACCCTTTACACACAATCTTTTTAGTGGCTATTCGAAATTAGCAGATGGGCCAGCATTATGGTAATCTTTGAAAGACAACAGAGCTTTGGAGAGCGATAAAAAAATGGGATCTGGTCATTGTTTTGTGTTAAGGGGGGGGGGGGGGGGGGGGGGGGGGGGGGGGAGGACTAGGGGAACTTATCCGACGATGGTTTGAGATGACCAAGAGATGCACTGTCTACTAGTAGGCGGATCTATCACATTTGTGTATAGAGTATGATCATTTTATTTGTTCTTTTATTAATGAGACATGTAAGATTAATTATAATTAGACTTTAATATTTGAAATGGAACTGGAAACTGGAACTGAACCCTTGTTCATTGCACTGTTTGCCACATATCGTGAACTTGTGGACGTCTTGGAACTAACAAACGATGTCATTCCAAAGTGTTTGACCTGACTATCTATAGTATGGAAGAGCCGATTCTTTTTTTTTTTTCCCCTTTTGTCTCCGGTTTCATGTTCCAAATCAAAATTTTACACAATGCCTCCGCAAGATGTTTGTCACTCGCCCATATGAGAGCTTAGTGATGGACCTGAATACTCAAGGATAGGGTAGTCTTGCAAAACAATGCTAGGATATATGGATGCCGTACAAGCAACTGCCAAAAAAGGCACCTAAACGAGGCTGCTAGAAAGTCGTTCATCACAATGGCAGGTATATAGTACTTTCGTGGCAAGTAGCAGAAGCTACGAATGAAAAGGGTTCATAACGCAACAAGCGCATGGCTGCAGCTAACGCTGCTCCAAACAGCATCATTGATGCAATGCGTGAAAATGAGTAGTTAGCAGCAGCAGCAGCAGCAGCAGCAGCAGCAGCAGCAGCAGCAGCAGCAGCAGCAGCAGCAGCAGTTGGCGAAATTCCATACCAATCAATACACATATACAGTATATCAATCTATACCTTGCTCTTGCAGCTGCAGCTGCACAAGGCCGTCTGACCTGGCTAGAACAAGCAAGGGGCAAACTGGTCTTGTGAGTATTGCCGATGGAGTCTACCCAATGAAAGGAAATGGCGGCTTCTTTTCCCCCGAGAA
>JACBYL010000069.1:0-58406 GCA_015266385.1 Trichoderma oligosporum | reverse complement strand
ATGAGAGACAGAATGAGAGAGAGAGAGAATGAGAGAGTGAGTGAGAGTGAGTGAGCTAAATCACTAATGATGCGAGATTTTGGGGGTATACTAGATGTTTTTGATTGGCAAGTGTTTACCGACTCCCTGACTGCGGAACGAACTGGACGAGATATGGTGTAAAATTTAAGGAAAAAAAAAAAAAAAGAAGATTGTATAAAAAGAAACTGAAGGAAGGATTTTTATTCGATTGATTGAGCCAATTGGCTGAGACTAACAGCAACAACAGTGATGACTAGAATGGATACGATATAACTTCGCGAGTTGGGAGCTGGAGACAATACGGAATAGCTGTTAGTTAGTTAGTTAGTTAGTTAGCTAGCTAGCATGAGTGATTGATTGATTGATTGATTGATTGATTGATTGATTGATTGATTGATTGATTGATTGATTGATTGATTGATTGAGTGATTGATTGATTGATTGATTGATGCCTTTGCACATGGCGAGATAGAAAATTAACGAGAGGCCTCTTTTTCCCCAGTCTTATCAAGTACAGTACGGAGTATATTGCAGCAATCTCCTAATCCACAGCTCTCCTTATACCGTATGGAGTCTGGAGTCCCATATTTCGTATTTCCTGGTAGATATGGAGTATGTGCTCCTGAATTACCAGTAGTTAGTGCTCCTGAATTGCAAAGTATCTGGTGCTCCTGAATTACCAATATCTAGTGCTCCTGAATTACCAGTATTTACTCCGTAGTGCTCCTGAATTGCAAAGTATCTGGTGCTCCGTATAACTACGAGTACTGCTCGTAAGGTAACTGACCACGACTCCTTGTGAGGGGGGGGGGGAGTTGATCCTTGGGCCGCGCACCAAATTAAGGCACAAGATGCGAGGTAGCCAGCATCCTGCGTGTGCTTGTACTCCAGTACTCCACAGCTTGCATTGAATATGATGTGTTGTTTCCCTATTGCTGTACTCGTACTCGTAGCATTTGGACATCACAGTATCCAAGGAAAATACTACAAGTATGTACGAGTACGGAGCACTCTGTATTACGATGCGCGCATTGGAGGATATTAGTCTATAAGTGGTGATGATATTCGAGTATGCGGTAATACTGCAGCTTTCTGCCTTACTGACTTACTTACTTACTTACTTACTTAACTTACTTACTTACTTATTTACTTACTATACTTATACTTACTTACTTACTTACTACTCCGAATACTTCTCTCTGTACGACTCACTCCGTACCACTTAGGTTGGGTACTCCATACATTATTTGTATTTGTATGCCTGCACATGCACATGCAGACCAGACCAGACCAGACCATGACAAGCTGGCAGCAATGGCTCCGTAATGGTCCTTCGTTGGCACTAGCTTAATACAGTACCACCTTACTTAGGTACCCCATGTTTATGACCCATGCTGGATGAAGAAATATCGCATGGATCCCTGCGAAGGCGATAGATAGTACTCCGTACTCCGTACAGTACCTTGGGTAGCTCTCTGTACTTACTGTATTTACTCTCCAGCCAGGCTCTGCCACAGAATATGCTACAGGTTAACGGAGTGAGCTGAGGGCAAGCATGTCCAAACATTTATATCACTACGTATAAACTATAGCAAAGAAAGAACAAACCATTATCGCCATTACATATCCAAGTGTGTTACAGTAGTACACTATTGCTATTACTATAATGTTCGGTAAAGAACGGGGTATATCGGGCAAACTGCTGGTTGTTGCATGATTTGAGCTGGCAGACGGCGAGGCTGATTTTGCAGTAGCACTACGGAATAAACCCAGGAGTACTCTATACCGTACCGTGCAGTCAGTAGAGTGTACTTGTAGTAGGTACATATTACGAGTAGGTACTACCTTAGTAAGGGCCCTGGAAGTAGGTACCTACAGCTCGCAGATGGAAGATGTGCGGGAGGGCTGCAGCAGCATCGCTACTTGTGCCAAGGAAACGGGCTGGCTAGATGTACGGAGCATTAATGACTTGGCCAAGGTACATACCCACCTATGTAAGTAGAAGTAAGCTACGGAGTACAAGTATATGCAATTGATAA
The DNA here is from genome assembly GCA_015266385.1 of Trichoderma oligosporum. Lineage (NCBI taxonomy): Eukaryota > Fungi > Ascomycota > Sordariomycetes > Hypocreales > Hypocreaceae > Trichoderma > Trichoderma oligosporum. Next base: position 56,346 of record JACBYL010000069.1, on the reverse strand, counting down.
ATAAATGCCTTGTGCCGCGCTGTTGTCACCTCGGGTTGAACAGCGTTGATTGATGTTATATCTACTCTCTGTACCTGGTAGTATACGTGCAATTCACTACAAAGAATTTGTCGTACTTGTTATAGAGTACTCGTACTTGCTATAGAGTACTCGTACTTTGCCAACGGCCTTCCCCGGTTAGTCGGCTCCTTCGTTCGTTTCTTTGACGTCTTAAGCGCCCGCCGACGAGTGGGGAAATCTTCAGGAGTGAGATTCGCACGCACATACATGTACTTGATTTATATGTACTTGATGAATATGTACGTACTTGATCAATATGTACGTACTTGATCAATATGTACGTACTTGATTAATATACATACGGAGCATATCTTCCTGCATTGGGGGTCTAGCTGCAGATGAAAAAGATCTCAAGAGGGTGATAACCATCGAACCAAAGTACTGTAGTAGCAGCCGAGTCCATGGTTCAGCTTTTGCATCATCTAATATGTAATAGAGAGAGTACATAGAGTGAAGTACTGTACCTCGTAGCTAATTGATGGCAGCTGATTGCACTGTACCAGGTACTAGGAACTTTCGCTACTAAGGAATCCAAGTACCTGATTACTTGACTTGGCTAGTGTGCTCTGTGAAGATTCATGTCAATTAGGCAAAGTGCTCATGTACTCCGTACTTTGGACCACTGAATCGATCCCACACAGCCCTTCCAACCTGCTCAGCCCTGTGCTTGTGCCCACCTACCCGTGGCGAGCTTGGCAATAGACAAGAAAGGGCCCTGCTGACACTACAAAGTCCAAACGCTTTCTTGCTTTCTCATAAGCCCTACCTCTTTGATTTGTTAGTATTGATAATCTGACCCTTTTTTTTTGTCCATCAATATGAGGATATCTTGACACTCGAGGGGGTTAAAAAAAATAATAAAGCAGAAGAGCGTTGGATTGGTAGCATTTTCGACGTCTGAGACCCCCCCCTCCCCCCTTGCACGTGGGCAAGACAACTCATTCTTCGGCCGTGGGCGGCCTCCCACCCTTTCCTTTGTGAGAGAAACCCGCGGCGACTTGGAGCAGCCAAGAGCAATGGCCTCGTCCAGCTCCTTGACCACGAAAGCTACGATCGACACGAGAATCAGCGACCACGTACGCACTGCAGGTGAAATAGCTAGTCATGGAATTGCGACGAGATTCGAGGTGTTGCGAAGGCTGGCGTTTGGGAGCGCCCATATGAATTGGGGTATGGATGTGAATGCGGCGACAGAACCAAGGAGCATCCACGGCAAGCTACATAAACGACACTTGAGCGGTGGTGCAATTGCTGGAGTCACTGTCGGCGTTGTTGTTGCCGTTGCGCTGCTGGCGCTCTGCCTCTACCCGTGCTTCCTCTACCAGATCAAACGTCGTCGAAATGTTCAACAATACCCATCTTTCGATGCTGAGGCGGCCATGGCTGCTGCTGCTGCTGCTGCTGGTGGTGGTCATGGCAGCGCTTCTGGCGAAGCAATTAGCCCGCATGAACGCCTCTCATCAAGCGATTCATTCAAGCACAAGGGGGAATTGACGCGCGGAGGGCTCGGGGGAGGACGAGGAAGCAGAGAATCCGATTGGAGATCTGGTGATGACTATGGCAACTACGGCCATTGTTTCCCCCCCAATGCCGCATTCTTGCAGCCCGGTGATCCTGGACTGGATGAAAATAACGTTGCTGGAGAGTACAGAGTGAGAGCAGAACCGTTTCCGCTCTTGGGATGCCTCGATGGGGAGTTTGCACCACCGGTATCAGACAATCATCAGCCTGGTGTGCTCATGGGCACCAGTGCCGACTATTACAGTCCAGATATTCCGTCTGAGGCGTTTGGCATGGTTACACAACCTGACCCGGCGCTTGAGTCGCCCATCCAGCCACCTTCTTCTCGCGCAAGCTCTCTTCGCTACAACATGATTCAAATGTTTCGTCGTAAGAGTGGCAGAGATCGAACTCTGAGCTCAACTGTTTCACGAGCAACTCCTGAAGAACCTTTACCTCTTGCAGCAATCCCTCAACTTGATGGAGCAACTCCACTTCGGCCGGTTATAACCACTGGTGACCAAGTTGAATCTCCTACTAATCTCTCTTCCGCTTCTCTACCTCTTCCTCTTCCTTTACCGCAGCCTCAATCTAAAGATGAAGGTAGTCTGGCGCTAGTCAGTCCACCTGCTGATGATGACAATAATAATAATAATAACACATCGGAACCTGCTTCGAAGACGACCCCTCCAGAGTCGCCTCCACTCCTATCGTACCAACAACTTCGAAAATCACCTTCGCCTCCTGTTTACGCTGCACCTGGAACTGTCAATCCTATGGATATCATGCCAGCCTCCACAGAATCTGAAGTCTGGCATCGAACCGAGCACCAGCTCTACGAGGCCTTCTCCAAGCCATCGCCAAGCGATCCCACTGCTAATGGCGCGACTATACCATCCCCTTCCCCAACACCCCCTGAAACGCAAACTCAGCCAACATTTACAGTACAATCCCCCGACGCAACAAACCACACCGAGTTTGCTCTCGACCACATACTCAACCAAGCACCCCCCACTCAATCCAACGGCGATGTCATCATGTTGGATGCAGCTCCTCTAGACCATAACCACGACAACGCTTTAGCAGCGCCAGATGGCCGCCATCCGAGCTACCCCTCTGACCAATCCACCCCGCTCCCTGGCCCTTCCTTTACCGATGTTTCATCCCAGAACACGCCCTCGACTCAATTAGATACCCCCTCCCCCGAGTCTGTGGGAAGTTCTGATTTCCGGCATAGTGCATCTCCGCACTCAGGTGCTGGTAGTCACTCTCCCAGGACTGGTGTTTACCGATGCGATGAGCCTGGCTGTAACCAGGTTTTTGACCAACCGCACAAGTTAAAGTACGCCCAACACTATCTGATATTATATTACTGCCATTCTATCTAAATTTGCTAATTTATCTTTTCTTCTTCTTCTTCTTCTTCTAGACACCATCAGCGTTATCACATCAAGGACCACAAGTGCCCTTATCCAGGATGTGGCAAGGGCTTTGGTACCAAGACTCATTTGCAACGACATATCAACGACAGACACGAGAAGAAGAAGAAATTCCACTGTTCCGTTGCTGGCTGTGATTATTCCAGAACAGGAGGCAAAGCGTTCCCGAGAAAGGATAACTGGAAGCGACACATGATCAAGATTCATAATATTGAACAGCAACAACTTCCGGAGCCGATTGAAGTTGACATGGACTTGGACGGAGTGTGAGAGGGAATGACAAAACGTAAAAAAAACGCAAAAAGGAACAAAAAAATATTTCTTGGTAAAAAGCGTTCGTTTGGCTACAATCTTTTGGGATACGGTTGGCATTTTGACGACAAAAAGGGTGACTTCGTTGGCAAACAGCAACAACAGTCATACTCGTTTTGGCTTGGCAATCTTTCTTTTCATTTCTTTTCTTTCTCCTTCTTTCTTTTATCCAAACCACATTTAGCGATTCCTGTCATTATCTTACCAAGCGCGCATACTAGAGGAGAAGACGACGGGCATGTCTGTGCTACAGCAAGCGCTTGAAAATCTTGAGGCGTTTGATTGAAGTTTTAAGGTTTTTTATTTTATTCTTTTTTTTATTTTTGTATTATTATCCAAGGACAAGCCCGTCCACTTTTGATATCATTGGGGGGGGGGGAAAGGATGGCCTACCGGGAGGCGTTTTCTATTTAGGTGGGAATCCCTGTAAGGGAAAGCAGTTCGCGATGGGTATAATAAATAAGCGGACAATCCGGCAGCAAAGACAGCCGCTGGTATTACTGCCATTTGCCATGTGTTGTGTTGTGTTGTGTTGTTTTGTTTTCTTCAACTCAATTCTTTGATTAATCTTTTGACCATTTTTCTCTGCTCATCTGCATTCAGAGATTTCGCATCCGTTTCTTGGACTGCTTTGCCAACCACGATGATAGTTTTAGTGTTATCGCTATCCACCCATAGTCTACCATTTCTGCCAGTCGCCGTCTCAAACTGAAGACCTGCATCGGCAAGCTCATCTAGAACAACAAGCTTGCCCTGCTGAGCCTTCTTGGGCATCATCATGAGGCGAGCCATGCCCAGTGATATTGTAAATAGCATACCACCTACTAAGGGTCCTAGACCATCGGCTTTGCCAGTCGAAGCAGAGACACACTCGAGCTCGGCATCCATGTGTTTAGTAGCGAGGGTGACACGAGCGTATACTAATGCCCCGGGTGCTAGGATGGGCCGAGTCTTCTTGGTGGCTGATTCGAATGAGAGTTGGGGGAGGAGGGCCGGGGAGGTGTAATCGGAGAGGCTGACGAAGTAGACTTCTGCGGCAGACTTGTTGACTGTGCCGATGACGAGTTCGCCTATGCGAGGTATATACTATTGTTACGCCGGACGGAGCGCGTTTGGTTAGTCCAATTGTTAATTGACATTGTTAGAGAGAGAGAAAGAGAGAAAGAGGAAAAGAAAGAATAAGAGAGAGAGAGAGAGAGAGAGAGAGAGAGGGGAAAAAAAAAGGCCATCTTACTCTGCCATTGGACGTCTCTACACGAATGGCATTCTTTTGTTGGTCAGTTACTAGCTGGCCTGCCAGCGTCGGGAGGAGATCACTCGGAGGGACATGACGCAGGCCAGGACCCAGACGGACAGGCTTCTTTGGATGTGACGGTATAAGAGATGGGTCGATGTGATCGCCAGGCAAGACGAAGACTGGATCTGAAGCCATGCTGTATCGTTTTTTTGCAGTTGTGTCTTTGGTTTGTAAGTAAGTAATGTATTGAGATTGATAGCAGATAGATAGATAGTATGGAGCTGGTGTCTCTCAGCCTTGCGCCTGGGAAAAACCCAAACCTATCTTTTTGGTGGAGCTCGTACGGAGTAGATTCTACTGACATGATTGGATGGGATAAGCAGTATCGACTAAGGATCCACATGGAGGGGCAACTTCTTTGAATGGGCTTTATCACAACGCCGCGGTGTGTGTCTATAACTGGCCATTCAATTTGGCTGGGCTGGGTTATTTTGCTTTGAATTTTTTTTTTTTTTTTTTTTTTTTTTTTTTTTTTTTTTTTTTTTTTTTTTCTAGAAACGAAAAAGCCCCTCCACCAAAAAAAAAACCCAAGTCTCCAAAACCAATCCAACTTATCAACATCTTCTTTTTCTCATTCCTTTTATTTGCTTGTGAATTGAAGGGAACAAGAAGCAGTTTCAACGGGCTCTCCTTGTATTCTGTTTCTTCAAATCATTTTTCTATACTTTTATCTCTCTCTGTCTTTTTTTCTTAATTCCTTCTAACCTACCTACATCATTTACCGACCGGATGTCTGAGAGCAACGGCGTTAAGACCGGGGTTGAGCCTGGCGACAGGGTCGTCATTGGCATCACCTTTGGCAATTCCAATAGTTCCATCGCCTTTACCGTCGACGACAAGGCTGAGGTTATTGCTAACGAGGATGGTGGTATGTTCTTTCTTTCTTTCTTTCTTTCTTTCTTTCTTTCTTTCTTTCTTTCTTGGGTTAAGGGCTGAGTTATCTCTCTGATTTGCTTCTTTTTGACTGATTGGCTTTTTGGTGGCACACTTGTAGACCGACAGATCCCCACTACTCTCTCCTACGTTGATGGTGATGAGTATTATGGCACTCAGGCTAAGAGTTTCTTGGTTCGCAACCCGACAAACACGATTTCTTACTTTAAGGATTTCCTAGGCCAAGAGTATGGTTCCCAATTTGACTCTGAGAGAGGGGGAGGAGGAGGAGGAGGAGGAGGAGGAGGGGAAGAAAGAAAGAGAACGAGAGATGGGTGCTAACGATCTAGCTACTAGGTTTAAATCAATCGATCCTACACACTGTCATGCTGCTGCCCATCCTCAAGATGTTTCAGGAGCCGTCTCTTTTACCGTCAAGGATAAGGCTGGCGAGGAGGAGGAGCCATCTACCATTACCGTTTCCGAGGCTGCTACCCGCTATCTGCGACGCCTCGTTACCGCCGCCTCCGAGTACTTGGGCAAAAAGGTCACTTCGGCTGTCATTACCGTCCCCACCAACTTCACCGACAAGCAGCGCGAGGCTCTCATCAAGACCGCCAATGATGCCGGTATTGAGGTGCTGCAGCTGATCTCTGACCCGATTGCGGCTCTGCTGGCTTATGATGCCCGACCTGAGGCCCAGGTTGAGGATAAGATTGTTGTTGTTGCCGACCTTGGTGGCACTCGCTCTGATGTCGCGGTTATTGCCTCAAGAGGTGGTATGTACACTATCTTGGCCACCGCGCACGACTACGAATTCGCTGGTGCTCATCTTGATGAGGCTTTGATGGAATACTTTGCCAAGGAGTTTATGAAGAAGCACAACGTTGACCCACGATCAAACGCCAAGAGCTTGGCCAAGCTCCGACTAGAGTCTGAGGCTACCAAGAAGGCTTTGAGCTTGGGTACCAATGCCCAGTTCAGCGTTGAGAGCTTGGCGGACGGCTTTGACTTTTCTGCTACCATTAACAGAACGCGATATGAGATGGTCAGCCGCAAAGTTTTCGAGGGCTTTAACCGCCTAGTGGAGAGCGTTATCAAGAAGGCTGAGCTGGATGTCCTAGACGTCGATGAAGTCATCATGTGTGGTGGCACATCTCACACTCCTCGAGTTGCCAGCAACCTCCAGTCCATCTTCCCCGAGTCAACCCGGATCCTCGCCCCGGCCACCAGCACAGCGGCCATCAACCCATCCGAGCTACAGGCTCGTGGTGCCGCTCTTCAAGCTTCGCTAATCCAGGAATACGAGGCTGCGGATATCGAGCAGTCCACTCACCCGGCCGTTACCACCGTCAAGCACATCTCCAACGCCATCGGTGTTGTTACCATCAATGCCGATGGTGAAGATGTCTTTACCCCGATCATGCAAGCCGAGACGGCTGTGCCCGCCCGCCGAACCGTCCACATTGCTGCGGCTGCCAACGGCGGTGATGTTTTGATCAAGGTTGTCGAAGGCGGCACCCACATCAAAGTCACCAAGCCAGAGCCAAAGCCCCAGGCTGAGGAAAAGAACGAGGACGAAGACGAAGACGACTCCGACTTTGACGACGAGGAAGAGGAGGAAGAGAAGCGCGAGAAGATTTGGAAGATTGGCACTCCCCTTGCCGAGGCTGCCATCAAGGGTGTCTCCAAGGGTGGCAAGGTCGAAGTGACTATCAACGTTGCGGGAGATTTGAGTGTGACGGTCACGGCCCGAGAAGTCGGTGGCAAGGGTGGCGTCAGGGGTAACCTGCAAGCACCGTAATTGAGAATCATGTTCCAAGAAATATGAAAGAGAGAGAGAGAGAGAGAGAGTAAAGAAAAAAAAAAAAAAAAAAAAAAAAAAAAAAAAAAAAAAAAAAAAAATTGGCATGGCAAGAAAATTAGAGATATCTGGCATGTGAAAAAGCGTCGGAGGGGAGAACGCTGAATTTTTTTTTTTATATAGATTTTTATGAGAAAAGAGGCTCACTATGTTATGCTAGTGATTGATTCTAGGGAGATAGAGAGAGCAGATATGACAGATGAAAAAGATTTGGGTTTGGAAGGAAATGAGATATAGGAGTCGATGTAGGGGTGCGAGTATTGAAACTTGAATACTCTCTAGCCATGTCTGTCCACACCATGACGGAGCGCCTACTCTTGACGACGATATGCATATAAGCCCCTTTTCCATGAAATGGTCAACCGGTTTAAATTGTTGATGCTAAGTAATCAATTGCAAAGGCTGGAAAAGAAGAAGAAAAGCTATCTCTATCACCACCGTGAACACCAAGCCATTCATATGTAACTCGAGAAGGAAAAGAGAGAGAGAGAGAAACAAAGAAGTAGCTAGCCAAACTCGCTGTTCAAAATAAAAAAACGCATGCAACCCTACCCTAACATAACTTAAATAAACCCAGACGTTTCTGCCCGTCTGTCCGTCCGTCCGTCCGTCTCTCATGCAGTTAATCCTCCGGGTAAACTCCATGCCACTAAATCCTCTCTCACATCGAATTCTTCCACCTCCTTGGCACGCTTCATGCTCTCTCTTTCACGCTCGCTGCTGCCCAGCGTGGGCACCAAACTGACTAGACTGCCGACGCTCCTGGTGCTAAGCACGTCATCGTCTCGAGATGACGATTCGCGGCCGTCTTCGCGGAGGATACGCACAGCTTTCTTGCTATAGGGATTGCGGCTCCCGTTCCCGTTCCCGTTCCCGTTTCCACTGCCTGTTACGGTCGAGACGCTCTTATCGCTGGATCCGCTTAGGGTGCGACGGTGGTGAGAGTGCGGACTGTGAAGCCGATGGTGGGAGCTACTGGGGCGGAAGTTGGACGATGACGAATTGGAGTGGCTGCGATGGTGGTGGTGGTGGTGGTGGTGGTGCTGGTGGTGGTTCATGGCCATGCGGCGAAATTCACTGGGTCGAAGCGTACCGCCGTGTGTCTCACCGTCGTCGTCGTCGTAGGAGTCGGAGTCGGAGTCGGGGGAGGTGGTGGAGGTGCTTCTGAGTTTGGTTTTCCAGCCGTTGCCGCCGGAGAAAATATCCTCAATACATTCGTCGGTGGAGAGCTCGGAGGGCTGGCGAGTCCATGATGCTGCGAGAGTGCGGCGATAGAGATCTTGCACTTCAGCAACGTCCCGGTTCTTGGATAAATTTGGTAGAGCTATACACCATGATGTCAGTCATTATGTCTGTAGGTTAAAAAAACGGATGGAGTAGAGTCGTAACAGATAGGATAAGAAAGAAAGAAGGAAAGAAGGAAAGAAAGAAAGAAAGAAAGAAAACTGGGCAATCAAGGCTGGCTTACGTCCTATTATTTCATCCTCCGTTTGTTCCGGGGCCATGAATCCTGCAATCCCGCCAAATACTGGAGCCGTCTTCAAGGGCGGCGCGATGAAGTTGCGCTCACCATCAACCTGGATGAGTAAGATGCTAACTTTGAGCGTACTGTTGACTTTGCTTTCCTGCATGAGATATCTCCGGACGATGCCATCTTCCGGTTCTCTATGGACCTCATCAGATAGTTTTAAATCTCTAGTGCTGGTGGGACTCAATCCACTGCTGCTGTTGTTGCGTCTTCTAGACGAAGGGGTCGAGGAAACGTCTCTCATAAAGGTTTCGCTCTCTTCGACATACTCTGCCAGATTAAGCTTGATGTATCCCAGAGTCATCTTCTCGGTAAGCGCAAACTCCTGAACGATTTCGAATTCTATAAGGCATTCATTGAGGCTATTGCTCCTGTCGACAGACATGCGAATGCCTGATATGACCTTGCTGAAGTTGTACTCTACCCGGTGGTTGGCGATGGCAGCCTTGGCCGTGCGGCCGCGGTGATCTGCATGCATAGAGTGAGGGAGATGCCATTTGATAAACGACGTCCCGGAAACAAGAGGTACATTGTTTAAATCATAGATCTAGCCATTCGAAAAATAATATTAATATTAATAATCATCATCCAGTAGTTAGAAAGATAGTGAGCGAGCTGGTGCAATATTTTGAAATTTTCTTTTTATCTCACCTTGAGATGAAGTTCAAACTTGGGCTGGATATGATAGATATAGTAGAATATTTTGTTAGTAATCCATTGATCGACAAGGAAGAAAAGATGGTGATCATGGATGGAGATGGGCACTGAATTGCCTCACCTTGCGACCCTTGCCAACTGTAGGGAAAAAATGCATGTTAGTTAAAGTTCTACTCCGTACTGCTGCTATAGTTCTATCACGAGACTAAGTCTTTCCGAATATGCCGGACAAATTACTCCTTTTGATGAAGCATGAACGGGATATGGTAAACGGTTTGGTTTCTTCTTCAAGCTAGCTCACTTGAGAGCTGAACAAAAGACATTGAAAGGCCGCATAAAAACATTATCCAACGATGAGAATGGGCGCGTATAGTTGAAAAAAGAAGGGAACAAATCGAGGGCCCAAGGCAGGATTGTGGTCATGCTCAGCTGGGGCGTGATAGTTTCACAAGCGGGAGATTCATTGGCTTACTCAGTGCAGACATTGTGGCAAACGGTCAAGCAGCTAGTAGTAGCAGCAGCAGTAGTATAGCAGCAGCAGTAGTAGTATAGCCCAACCAGCACCAAATCCTAGTATAAGTCGGTCGGAATGCAGTTGATTTGGTGCTGCAGATGTTGCAAGCCAAGGGAACTGATCTCCGGCTAACACTTTGCCAAAGAGAATGGTTTCTAGGTCGGCGCTTGAAGACGATTGCTGTACTCCGTATCTGCCGGGAACTTGAAGAATGCGGAACGATGAACGATGACAAGGGGAAGAACGAGCACTAACACTGCAGCGATCTGACGTTGGAATGCGAATGTTGCATCGCCATCTGGCTCTTTTTGATGGTCCGGAAGTGCGCGCCCCCTATTGCTTTGGTTATTACCGAGTACCAAACAGGAGGAACTGCAGCCATGCATCGTGGATACAATTCCTTCTCGGCATGGGATTTGGTATGGATGGAGCACAGGAACTAATGATACTAACAAGACGCAGTACTCGTACTTAATCAAACTAATCAAACTAATAATACTAATAATAAACACGCGTAATTTTCAGGGATGTTGTATTCAATACACGTACCTGGTCTAGTCCTTTCACTTTCGACAGGGTTGAGATTCCAAGGTTACCACGAGCCTGGGAGAAGCCGAGGGCGAGATTAGACTCAGTTATACGGAGTATCAGAGAAAGGGTCGTGAGAGCGAAGCTGTGATGGTTGATCGAATAACAAATAACATGCGATATCAGCAAGCAATAGAGGAATGCTCTATCAATGATATAGAAATAATCAGCCGAGTCGACGGACTTGACCTGGTGCATCTAATGGTGCATCTAATGTAGAGTAGAGAACATGATTCAGATCTCAGATGATGCATCATCAATGGGGGTCCTTTGTCGAAGATAAGGTGGGGGAATTAGAAGAGTGATGGCATGGATGGATTAGATTACAGTTACTGCTACAGAGGATATGTGTACCTAGAAGATAGAGGTACAAGGTAATTTATAGGGAATTATAGGCAGTCCCTACAGTGCAGTCGAGGGTTTCTAGGCGGCAACATCGCTGAGACTTAGTGGGAGCAGCCAGAGAAGACTGCTACGTGGTACTTGGGTAATTTGGAACACTTAGTATACTACGGAGTACGGAGTACAAGTAGGTATTCCAAATTCTGCACCCCACTGTACCTCTAACACTTTTTGTATAGCTCTTATCCACAGCCTGACTTGGGTAAATAGCTGGTGACCAGCGTTATCGATAAGATAATCTGCGCTCTAGACAAGAAAGTTTCCATCGCCTTCACATCAATGCTTGTCTCAAAATCTTCCAGCTCGCATTCAGATGGCCTTCAACCGCCCTCCTCCCAACACTCGCAGCGATGCATTTCTACCGAAGCGTGCCAAGATTCACGCTGCACGGAACATCCCCACGCAATCCGCCGACGCTGCTCTCAAAGATGGCGAGCTGGATTTGGTGGCCTTTGTGGCCGCTCACGAGTTTGAGATCCGTGCTCTAGAGAAGAGCATGGTCAAATCTAAAGCTGTAAGGAACAGTAGGGCATTCCAACAAGTACCCCGCGGACTAAGAAGACGAACGGCGAGTCATAACCCCAAACGAGTGCCTCGAAGGCTGCGGACGAGAGCGAGACAAGAAATGGCCGACGACAACACTCCCCTGGTTGAATCGCGAAGGAGGAAGCCGAGGACGACGAGGGCAAGGATACGAGCTCAAGCCGCCAAGAGACTACGGATACTTTCAGCACGAAAGAAGAGAAAGAAGGAAAACAAAAATAATAATGACCCTTTGAGCAACAATGATCAACATGTCGGCGTGGTAGGAAGGAAACCTAGGCCTAAGATACGAAGAAACATGCTCAACGAACCCCCGAAACCACCGGCAAAGTTTAGAAAACGCCAAATCAATAAAACTTGGCTTCCAACACATCAATGGCACGCAAAGAGGGCTCGCATGACTGAGCCTAAAGAGCCTCTATGGCGCTTTGCCATTCCCCAAACACCAACCGAGAAGATTTACCGGCCAACACACAGGGCTCAAGGAGAAAGGGGTACCATGGTCTGGGACATGAGCTATATGAGCACCATTGGTCTGTATGGAAACTTTGCCGGCATGGTGAGGGTCCTCCAGAGAATTGGAGTCACACATGACTCTTGCTGGAATGATAGAGGTCAAAAATGGAGGCAGGGTACAAGAGCTTGGACTGGCGTCTTAAGCAGAGAAAGAGCTGGACTCCAACGACCAGTGTGCCAAGCTGCTGTGGTCTGGGATCCGGAACCACAGGGTATTGAAGTAGACTCGGAACAAGGTCGAGATCAGAAAAAGGTGCAAAGACGAGTATTCATAAGAGTCCACCCTTCGGCTTTTCTAGAGCTCTTCAATGAATTGCTACGCTTGACCAAGATGGAAAACCCTCGATTATATATTGAAGACCTGCGGTTCGAAATTGGAAGTATAGAACTTTCAGGGCCTGCCTCTACAGAAACACTAATGGCTGCTATGACGGCTTATCCTTTAGGATCAAGTCCGAAAAATAAGCATGCTGAGTTGTTTCAATCATTAAAGGGACTGACCAATCCGGCAGCTCTACCACATAATTCAGTACTCAATTTTCCCATTCAAGACCCTCGATTGAGATATCCGCCTCGGAGAATTGACTTCCCCGAGAGCGGACAGGCTCACACAGCTCTACTAGAGTCCATTGCCAGGTGGCCAGCCGAAGAAAACCTGCAGCCGTCGCTCCTATTCGACCGAGATGCTCGTCACGCGGCCTCATGTCTACCGTCACAAAAGTCCATTAACCGAAGGAGAAGCAAAATCACGCAGGGAGCATTCCTGAAACCAACGAACCTCGATCCCCCCATTCCAGTCAGTCTCATAGCATCTCGCCCTATTGCAGCCAACACCAGCACACAGACGCAAGGTACATGGACTCTCCTTGCGCCGTGGAAGTGCATTCTTCCCCTATGGTACAGCATTGTTCATTGTCCACTGGCGTCGGGCGGCAACCCGCGCTTTGCAGGGCTGAATGAAACAATGCAAGTGGCCTTTGAGCGTGGCCTTCCGTGGTTCCCGGCCGACTTTCTCGGAACCGATGCTGGAGCAGAGTGGGAACTTGAGCGGAGGCAGAGACGAAAGAGAGATTGGGCAAGACGCCCAAAGAGCAAAAGGGTCGAATGGAGTTCCCTTCATCTGGGCGCTGGGCGACAAGGAGAGATTGGTGATGGACATGCCTGCGATTTCGAATTCCTGTTTGGTCTTGAGCGGCAAGGGAAACTGCTGCAGAAGCGAAACAAGGATCGAGATGTCAATTTGGGAGATGATGCCAAGGATCGAGATGTCAATTCGGGAGATGATGCCATGGACCTCGATCACCAAGATCCAGCGCCCACCGAAAAGAAAGACGACATGCCATGTCTCAAGCTATTAAATAGCATCTCTAAAGCAGCTTTCAACAGCCTTACCTCGCCATTAGTGATTCGTCCATCACTTCCTCCACCAATTCCTTCATCAATTTCTCCATCACTCCCTCCATCACTTCCTCCATCACTTCCACCACCAATTCCTTCAGCAATTCCTCCATCAATTCCTCCATCAATCCCCCCATCAACCCCCCCATCAATCCCTCCATCAATCCCTCCATCAATCCCCCCAAACGCAATCATTTGTGTCCGGATATCACTTCTTTCGCGAGGCGTCGTCGACCCGTGTGCGAGAATCTATCGCCTTCCTTCCGTACCAGTTCCCATACCACCGTCCTCCGACGCCGAAGTCCCCGCGAGTATTCCACCCGAAGCATCTTGTCTCCCATCAGATCTTCGTTCGCAGTGGCTTGCGCGCATCCCCTTATCCTCATCGTCATCAAGATCAAAGCCATCGTCATCTACCCGCTCTCAACCTCATAAATCAGCATCTCGATTGAACGATACGGAGTCACGAATGCGCCTGTTAGCACAGGAACTTATCGCTCCACCACCAAGCATAGATCCTGCTTCAACACCTAATCAAGTTGACATCGGGGGTCATCCGCTCGTGCCTAATGCAGAGGACCTAATTGGTTTTGTCACAACGGGATCGTTTTGTCTCGCGAATGGTCGAGGTGCTGCCATGGGAAGTATAGCCGTGGAGAAGATACTGCCAGATATAAGAAATAATCCTAAAGAAGCACGACTGTGTATTGTGAGGAATGCCGGCGAAAACGTCGGCTGGATTGCGAGGTGGCAGGTTGTTTAGGACAGATATCTTCAAAATTTTGATTATACTTACGATGAAAACATATTCTACCACAAAAACTTGATATCTTTTATATGAACATTAGCCGGCAGAAGTATCATCATTCTCTGGTGGTACTATTTCTACAATAGTCGCTGATCTGCAACCGAGGCGCTACACTAAAACCCAACCAGGCTGACGTGGAGATAATACTCGTACATTTCTAGTTGGAGGGATGTGAAAGGCGTCATTGACAAGACTAAACAACCTGCCTACTCTGTCTGGGGTATAAAATACTTGTCGCCTCTAGTCAGCTGTGTGCCTTTAACAAAAATCTCTTTATCTGGAATACAACAACAAGTCATTTTGTCAAATAGCAACCAACCAAGCAATGGCCTCGAATGAGAAACCGGATACCATCACGGGCGGCTGTGTCTGCGAATCAGTCCGCTACACAGTGACTTTCCCACAGAATCATGATTTTTCCAAAGGCGTAAGTGAAGTGTCTTCCTCCCTCTCTCTCTCTCTCTCTCTCTCTCTCTCTCTCTCTCTCTCTCTCTCTGTCTCTAGAGATATATGAATATCCCTCTTCTTCCCTTCTTCCCTTTTCAATTATATATACATCCGCGCATCTTACTAAGATTCGGTTCTTTCTTTTTTTTTTTATCTTATTTTCACCAGACTTCAACATGTCAATGCGAACAATGTCGCAAAAACACCGGATCTCTCATCTACCGCGCACACAGAGTTCCCAAATCCGCAGTCGAATACACAGCCAAGTCGACTCTGAAAACATACTCGGCATCTCCGCAATTTGAACGCGGCTTCTGTTGTAACTGCGGCAGTTTTCTCTTCTGGCAAAGTCATCGTCGCGACTATACTTGTCTTACTGTTGGATGTTTCGACACAGACTTCTTGGTGAAATACGGTTCTTTGTTGACGAGGGCCTCGAGACATTTTTTCTGTGAGAGAGAGATTCCTGGTGTCACTGATCATTTGACGGGTACTAGGTTTCCGGGTGATGATGATGAATCAATGAATGAATGATGTTTTGTTCTGTTTTGAATTCAAGCACACAGCTTCTTTTGGGTATTCGTGGCAAATATCATTTCATATCGCTTGGAAAGTGTTTCAAATCCCTCTGTGATAGTAATATAAAAAGGAAGAGAAGAGTATATAAATGATTGAAAGTAGTGAAGAAAAAGAAAAAGGAAAAACTCCCATGAATGGTATCAAAGCGCTGGCTGGCTTATTTCGAGTTCAAAAAAAAAACAAAAAACGCCCATATAATCATATACCGAATCAAATAACCCCCTTCAAAGCGTTCCCAAAGATTTCTGCTCTCTTCCCTTGCCCGTCGATAAAACGCCCAGTATAAGCGATTTGTATAGATTCCTTTTGATTCTTTTATTTCTTTTATTTTATTTTTGTTTTTTTTTTTTTTTTTTTTTTTTTTTTGGGGGGGGGGGGAAGTCTTAGTCTTAGTCTTCCTCACTAATCTCGCTTTCATCGTCGTTAGCATTGTTGTTGCTATAGTAATATGTGTTGTCGTTACTGCTGTCTTGGCCGTTGTTTTGCAATTCTTCAAAAGCATTATTCATCTCCTGTTCTAGGTCAAATTCGAAATCGGCACTGTCATTATTATTCCCTTCAGCTTCTTGGGCTTCTACTTCCTCCTCTTCTTCTTCTTCCTCTTCCTCTACATCTGCATCTACGTCCATAGGATCCGACTGCTGGTCTTGGTTTTGATGCCCGTGTTTCACTGGACTAGGCAGCTGAAACTCAGCATCAGGATCCTCGTCAACCGCACCGTCATCTTCATCGGCTTCGGACTCTCGCTGGTCCATGAAGTCGTCGAAGCGTCGGGGAGCAGGGAATGCAGGCGAGAAATGCGTCTGTCTGGTCGACATCTCTGCGCCTGGATATTCAATGAGAAGATCGCCATCATCATCGTCTTCCTCTTCGTCGTCGTCGTCCTTCTTTCGAGACTTGGGTTCTGCTGGCTTGGGCGGTTCCGGAACAGGAAGTGCCAGTTCGATCTTTTTAGGAAGCTTCTTCTCAAATTGCTTTCTCTCGAATATTTTCTTCTCCAAGGACTTCTTCTCAATTGGCTTCTTCTCGATGGATTTCTTCTCCACTGGTTTCTTCTGTATTTGTTTCTTCTCAATTGGCTTTTTCTCCAACGGTTTCTTCTCCACGGGTTTCTTCTCAATTGGCGTCTTCTTTTCGATGGGAAGCTTCTTTTCGATGAATGGCTTCTTCTCAATAAACGGTTTCTTCTCGATAAAAGGTTTCTTCTCGATAAATGGCTTCTCCGAGTGTTTCTTTTCGAATATTTTCTTCTCAATTGGCTTCTTCTCATTTTTCTTCTGTGCCTCCTTAGTCTGTACGGTGATGCTCCTTTCATCAGCCTTGGTCATCGACGACTTCAACTTCTCTTTGTTCGCGGCGCCCTTCTTATCTCCCGTCTTTTGCGATTCCCTTTGCGACTGGTTGCTGTCTAAGTGGGGGTATCGCCGCCGCAAATCATCGGGATTGCTATTGCCAGGGAGACGCGTTAGGTTCATGTTAAATGTTGAATCGACTTTGTCAAGGATAAAAGCTTTGCGCTCCGGGTCAAAGTAGAGCACATAGTCGCCATTGTCAGTGGAGCGCGTTCCAGCAAACCCAACCGATCCATCGGAATTTGAAAAGTTCAAGTCGTAGGAGCTCGTCTTTCCGGGGACAGAAGGCTTCAAGCGTGCGTCGGATGCCGGGATAGAGGGCTTATGGTTATCTGCGTGCGCGACAACAAAATTCAAGTGTTAGCGAGTGTGCCTACCCCCATGGCCGCTCATTCTATCCTCTATGCGCCCACTATGTTTTATCATTTACTCCATGATATGGATATTGAACATACAGCGAACGCCAGTAAAGATCTCATTGGAAGTTTTCCCCAGCAAACTGTCTCCGAGAATGACGGGGTAATTGCCCTTTGTTGTTGGGTCGATCTGGTCAGCCATGATGGGCTATCCACGACTGAGGTTTCTTGAGTATTTGTTCAATATAGGCTCAATATTCAAATTGGTCGATTAATATGGTTTCGCTTATACGATCGATTCGCGAAGAGTCGCAGCAGTGATGGCGCCTCTAGCTGAAGTCTAGACTACACAATTAAGTGAATGATGTTGATGATGGTGGAGAGAGAACAAGACGAGATCAGAACAAGACAGGGTCAAGACATACGAGCAGGGTCACAAGAGACAAGACAAGGGGCACAGGCCGATGCGCCATTCCGTAGTAAGTAGCCTTCCGGTGGGGTTATCCGTAAGCTTCGGCAGGGCAAAATACTTTGATTAATACTGCCTACTTGAGGTTAGATAGCGTCTCTTTATACAGTCTGTATAGAATACTTGCGTTGACTATATAGAAATACTAATAGAAGCTAGTATAGACTACTCATAATTCATGTAAGCCACTAACAACGAAGGAATCCTCCAACAATAGCCATGGTAAAGGCGGGTTACACAAACTGACAGAGTAAGGCTGCATGGACGCCTGTTTAATTGGTATCATTTTGGTATTATTTGAGGGAATTCTTGTCTTTTAAATCCTCTTCGTCCCTTCTTATTTTACCGAGATCCTGAATAAGTTCGCGGGAACTCGCGCAGATAATCAATACTCTAGGAATAACCATAATTGTCGCAAAGGAGTGCTTCTTAGTAAATCCAAAATTATGGAGTACTACTCCATATTACTCCCGTACTCCATTCAGAGTTAAAAAAGATATGGGTGTCCTCGCAACTTTAGATGATGTGTTGGCGGCCAAGCCACCGCTAGAAGTCTGTGTCGTGGCGTTCCACCTTTCATTAGCCCAAAGGGTACAACTGATCTGCCTCCTATATCAATGTTATGTCTGAGTCGCAGATAATTATGCGTGAATCAAGTTTCCCAAGATTAGATATATATAATCAAAGGCATAGCCTTCTAGCATTGGCGTCTCTTGACTATGGATTTGGCTCTTAAACACTGTGCTTAGTATCTGCATTTCATTTAGAGGACAGAACAACTCCATGTCTCTGCTACTTCGTAGGTAGTTTTGCTAGGCATTTGTACTTGAATCTCTATAATGGCAATCTAATAAATACACAGTTTGCCCTAGAAATACAATCCCTATCAATCTTGGTTAATATATAAATCTGCCACATGAGAGGAGGATAGAACTTTGTCCATGCTGGCTTGACCAATACATAGGAAGGAGGTACCTGGTAGTTCCGATGTAATGCCTTCCGTTGCATTACTCAAAGGCGCCTTAGTTCTTTTCGTAATTAATATAAAAGAGCAACCTTCATATATTATAAAAAGGAGTATCTTGACCGCTCTCTGAACCTACAACCTTTCATTCATATCCAATCTCTCGCCCCTAGCTGAACAAATGTCGTGACAAAAAACGACGTCGTAATTACCATCAAGCAAACACCATATACGCCTTACATTTCTACAACCAATATTACGAGGAAACAACTCGTGTTTGGCGTTTGACGGTAAGAACTTCTCGATACTTGCTATGCGCTAGTAACTTAAGAAACTATCAGACAGGTTATAGAGATAGTCCAAAGCGCAAGATTCGATTGTGGTAGGGAGTTGAAACTAAGTCTTCTTAGCAAGAAGCTCGAGACAGACTACATCCGCTGCTCAGCTTGTCAAGAGCATCAACATAGTATCAAAGCGGTCGAATCTAATCATACTAGGCAATGTTAGTAAACCCAATACGACGAAGATGTTGAAAGGAAAAGATAGCTGATAGCGGAAGAGAGATCCAGATTGGAACCCAGAGCGTCTCTTTCTCAACGATTGCAGACGAAAAAATAATGAGGGAATGTCCTAGTCAAATTGCCACTGACACTCCCTTGTATCATATCCCCTCTTCTGGGATTCTCATTTCTTTTCCGTTCGATACCATCCAACGTTTGCTAACCTTTGCTGTATACTAGGTAGATGTGTACCCTTTTTTCACCAAACGTATTCGAAATAATTGCCAGCATTGTGCGTACGGCCCTCTTCTTGACTCCTCTCTTCGCATACAAAAGGGTCAGCGACACTATGATGACTTGTCTTGGCTACTCCTATCAGACAACACAAGCATCATTCGTTTCTTTGCTGTTTGAATCAGTTATTCAAAGCTTGAGACGTTACTTCCAACTTGTTTTGTTCAGAAAGTATCAACGAGTTGTCTAATAGATTTCCCATCTATGGATCTCCACTGAGTTAAATTTCTACAACTTGTTGCGGAAAATCGATTGTCTTGAACAAAAGCAAGATTTCGCAGCAGAGTAGATACCAGATTCAGGAGAAATATGCAGATTGATGTTACTGGCTGGGGTCTTGCGACATTTCCATACCCAAATCTTTCTGTTTGGAAGAAAGACAGATACACGATAAGAGAGAATCTAAATCCACCTTCTTCTGTCTATCTCGATTCTGCCAGCTACATGCCAACACACCGACTTCAAGTCCCGCTTTGAAACTTCTTCTATCCATCATCTCTTTCTAAATCTCTTTTTCTCCAGCGGGTTATCCCTTTCCCACCCAAGGTCAAATACAGACAGAGGACCTTCTAAGAGAGGCCAGTTTCGACATATTCCCTTCGTCGTGTAGTTCTGCGACAAATTGCTTTGTCATAGCCACGCCGCTTCTCAGCATGATCTTGATTATGATGATTAGCCATTTGGAAGAAGCTGGCTTTGCCTATATTCGCCTACCAACTCATTCCAGACAAACTTTCAATAACAAGAAGAACACTGCAAGCACCGACTACGAGATATACACGACTGTGCCTTTCTTACAATTGTTCAAACAATATCTCCTCACTTCTTGGTCTCTGATCTACGATTCTCTTGTCGTTTCCAACTGGGGTAGTTCTCATCTCATGAACTTTGCGTCTCTAACAAGTCGGAGGGCGTGCGAGAGATGGCTTGGGGTCAATTTGATGAGTACACATCGCGCACTATTACCTGACGGCGACACGAAGCGGCCCCAATATCCACAAGAGACTATGTGTACTTTTTGTCGCGCTTCTTTCAACCGTCAATTCCTACAATACGAGTCCCTAGCCTGGGTATAGCAAGAGTCGCAGTAGCGTTGATGATGAACTTGAACTCTGCGGTTCTCGTTCCTGCGAAATAGCACCGGCCTCAGACATGACACCGCAGTCACGCAAGACAGCTTGATGCTTTGGTAACTCCCAAGAACAAAGGGGCGTTGAGAGTAAGATTCTTCCAAGAATACAGACTTGTATATGAGGTGTACGTCATATGCTTTCCTCGAGATCAGCTTGGGCTCCTGAGGCCATAGGCGATTCTTGAGTCGTTCAACTACAGTCTGGCCTGCATTTGGATCAGTAACTGCAGGGAGGGTCACCAGCCGCGGTGCAAAGAACTCCTAGTATCATCTGTTATTCCGGTAATAAGGCTAATTGGTTGCTGAACACTGAAATCAAAGCCGCCAATCCGGGTATGCAATGAGTGACATTGAGCTAAGTATGAGGCCAGAGCCAACAAATTTCTTTGCTCAAGTCAGGCATCGATTACTGTCCGGACTCTCTGCTTTTACTAAAGATACAATGACACCGACCAAGAGTCCTGGATATTGGCATATATATATGGATTGATAAATACTGCATCGACTAACGCAATGCTTTGGAAGTGGACTACCAAATCCGCCAGATGGTCTCATCTATCTCAACGCAGGGCTCGTTATCGTAGCAGCGGCTGGTTTGGACGAGACCTACGCCTTCTGGGTGTTGGATCCACGAAAAGATTCTAGCAAGATATCACCTATTTGAACCACACCAAAATCATCACTACGGGCCCAGGCCCCGCGTTACACGTCGAGCAAGGTCTTCTCTCTCGTAGCCGGCTCATCTTCACCAAGAACCAAGCATTCGTCAAATACAGCAGTGCAATTTGGACGGAGGCCTTGTGCGGAATCGAGTTTATGAAAGACAGGCATGCGGCCGATTTGAGAATGGAAGAACGGAATATTCCTTCTTAGCTATTACTGGGCCAGCCAGATGGGCAGGGCGCAGAAAGCGTTACGGAGCCCGAATGAGTATTTGATGGATCTAGGATTGCACGCCGCATACTCGTAGTGGACTACATCTGACTCATGTAACATTACACAATCCGAAGCCTTACGTACGACTCAGACTCACTGAACGCCGATAATGTTCCAGATGTTGGCAAAGAAAAAACCGTCGATCCTTCTTCACCTTGGACTGCTCTACGTCTCGATTCCGGAGGATTACGTACTGCACTACTGAAGCATATCTTTTTCCTGCTTGGCGTTGATGTCACAAGAGCGACATCATTCCCTATCAAAGGCCAAACTTCTCGTCTTCGACTCGAGAAGGCTGGGCTGGTGCCATCCACTGATTGTGTTATCCATACCTTACCTCGTCGACATCCTTAGTTCCAAAAGCTCGTACAGTCAGGCTTGAGTATGCAGTTAGCTTCACTACAGAATTGGCAAACTGCTTGAGAACGAATGAGGAAGGGGACCAGGCACCAGCCTCAAGTCTTCCATTGCAACTCATTCGAAGCGCAATCGATTCCTGGTTCTGTCTTCAGCTTAAATCTCAATTCAAGCACATGGCCCGAAGTTACAGTTAGAAATCATCGTCTTTCCACGGGTATGCAGAAGCCATGAAAGCACCAGCTGAATTTTTGGGTCATCTTCATCACAAAATGGGGACATAGGGTGCTTCCTTGGAATTTATCACCCAGGGTCACAGTTCCACATACCTGATCCTCGTTGAATAGGAAAGCAGTCAGACAGCAAAACGCCCGGGTGTTCTTCTATTTGAGAATTGTAAAAACGTGCACCCACAGACAACGGCAATTTTGATGGAAATAGAGTTCTCGAGAGGTCATATCCGCCTGCTTTAGAGTTAGAAAGGGGGGTGAAGCAGACTTTTGGAAGCTCGTCGACTTCTCTCATCTTGTATTTTCGATTGATAGAGTTGAAGCCGCCTCTTTCATGGTCAATTTTCTTCGACAGAGCCCTTGATAGCATTGATATCGGTGTCATCCAGCACTCAAGGGCACTCGAAGCATGCTCGAGTTTCAGCCTGCTGAGCGTGATCATATTCGTGCTCTTTAACACGTTCATCTCCACCGAAACGATGGCGACCCTCTCCAATGGCTTGATCATGTCCGCGATGGTGTTCTTGGCCCAGAACATAGTTGCGACCCTCGGCGCCAGGTACATGTCGAGGCCTGACATCAGCATCGGGTCCACGATCAAGTTCCGGCTCATTTCGATGACCATGCACTCCTTACGTACATTCCGATGTCTATCAACGTACTCATGTACACCATTATGTTGATGTTCGCGGTGTGTATCATGACCATGTGTCTGTGAGTGCGTCACCACGAGCATCTCTATCTCCTCGTAAATCTGCAGCACCTATCTGAACACGCCTATGATGGTGTCGACGACGATAATCGTCTCCATGTTGAACCACGGTCCTACATACACCTTCATAGCCGGTTCCGAGCTCTGGTCCAGAACGCGAGCATCATCATCTCCAGGTACAACTTGAAGTGCTTGCAGAAGCACCTGGAAGATGTGCGGCCATGGCCATGTGCGTGGCGCTGAGTTTGTTGGTGAACACGAGCATTTGATGCCTATGCTTCCGACCTTGGTCATGTCGCTCAAGTCGACTATGCGCATGATGGCATGCAAGATCACTTCTGTTACCAGGTTCTTCCCCGTGTTCCTTTATAAGTATTCATGGTACGTGTTCGTGGTCATCTGTTTGTTAGAGCTACCAAGTAGCTCTCGATCTTGACCTTGTCCTTGGGAATTCTCTCGGACCAGATCAGCCTCGTTATCATAGCCGCGATGTCGCAGCACTTCTTAGACAAGACCTCTGTGTGAATATCTCCGTGAGCACAGCGTCGTCACCGCACTCGAGCCCTTCTCGCGCAGCACTTCTTGTAGCTCTCCCACATTGCGTCCTTGAAGACGTTCATGACTAAGGCTTGATTTCTCTTCAATATCCTCCTAATGTTCACTATTGCGATAATTGGTGTTCGGACCGTGATCATACTCATGACAAGGACTTGTGTACAGCACCTCCATGATCCCCCAACAATACAGGCATGATGAGCAACAGATAGATGCACGCGGGCACGTACACGAGCGAGAACTTAACGCAGACTTGAGTTCAGGCAATACCAAGAAGGGCAGAGGAAGGACAGTACGGAAAGAGACGTGAAGCACAATATGAACATGCTCATGAGCCAATACAGGCCGTTTGGTTGTGAAAGAGTACATCTCCTTGTTGCCAGGCAGAAGGGGGTCCTAGATATGGACATGTTCACCCACGAGATAATATCTTTGTGAAAAAAACATCGTTAGGTTCTCAGGCGATGTGACGGGCGTATTGAGGAGGCCCATCGTTCGGCAGGTGACATGACATCAACACACGCATGGGCATGTGAATGATCGAGCCGGTGATGCGCATACCCAGGAACTCCATCGGCTTGAAGTCAGCCAAAGAGCGCTCCTCGAGGTATATCGAGGTGATCGAGCCTTTGACCATCATCACGAACAACCAAATCAGGGGGAGGGTGGCCAAGAAGCCTAAAAGTGTACGAGGACGCGGTCAAAGACGTACACTCGTATGTAAGCTGCGACATATTTGCGATCCATTGGGGGCCTCGGCTGATCTAGATGAAGCTCACCCCCAAACGCATCCTCGCGCTCTCAAACAACTAGACGAAGTTGGGCATGAAGAGCAGCGCCACCCTGCACTTACTGATCTATCCATGAGGATCAGGATCCAGCCCAACATAGTGTGATCGGGATCCAAGCTCCTGACCATGTACGGCAACGGCTCGGCGCAATTCAATAGATCCCTGAAGGAGATCTCGTTCCTATACCCATGCGTAGTCGAGTAGTGAAGATGGCCACAGGCGCGTAATGAGCATGACGATGAGTATGGATATCTGCATTTTTCAGACCGTGTAATGTTTCATACACGGATAGAAACCCGATCATGATCATCAACTTGTTCACGTTCATAACCGTGCTGATTTTGATCGTGTGATACACACATGTAGATACCCTACAACCCTCCGCCCACGATGTCCGCGAACTCGTCTGAGTCAATCACCGAGATTATGAACGATCTCATATCGCTCACTCGGTCGGGTTTAGTTTCTTAACAGGATACCAGACTTGGATCCTGTTGTAGTACTCCCAGCACGTCTTGTTCGTCAACGCAGTGACATCCACGAATATATTCTTCTCCGCGCTGTTCCGCTCGTCTTGGTCATGAACCTGCTGTCGCCCATCATCTCCTTCGTAAAATCAATTAGGGGCAACTCTTCAATGCATGTGAGGGACTGGGTCCCCGTCTTTGATCAAATTGTACAACGTCTTCATTTGGCCGCGCAGGTAGGGAGACTGTACCACTCCTTTTGAATTGCGTCCGCACATGTGGACGTGTTGCCAGACGAGTAGTAGTGGGAGCTGTAGAACAGCACCCTGACATTATGATTGTTATTGTCATTCAAGATGGTGGATCTGTACTAGCACCCACACTCGGACGAATTGGATAGGTACCTCCTCAAGCAACTGAACCTGTTGACGAACATGTCATAATGGACCATGTTCATGGCTCCATTGTCGTTCATGACTTCCCTTCCGTAAGTCGGTCCGCTCTCCAGATGCTGGCACTTTGAGCTTCCTCATGACGACCCCGTCCGCGTTCGTTGTCATCTCTTCTCCATGATGTTGGTCCTAAACTCGATCATAATACTCTCCAAGATCGTTCTAGTGAGTACTGCTGCGAGTCAGATGATGATGATAGGGGCATCATTCTTCCAGTCGTACTTGTCTGCATTGGTGATTCTCTTCAACCTGCCGAGGTCGCTGCCTACGAGCATGATCTTGTTCCCCAATGCCTTCATGTCCGAGATCCATTGAGCGTGCTCGAAGATGTCTCTCAAAGACGTTTATTTACTAGTTCAATCATTTCTTCTCCAACAGGAAGTTGAGAGTGTTCATGAACGACCATGCCTCTGACGCGGTGAGCATGCTCAGTGACTCGAAGAGGACTGGTCGCGCCAACTCACGCATCTTGTCGAGCCTTCCAGTAGATTGTCATGCTGATGATAGTTGCCTTGATTGTGTACTTGTCAAGCTCGCGCCATGACCGTGTTGCTCATGTTCGAATTTTTTGTTCACGAATCCGTACCTTGCATGGAGTAATGAGCTCGTGGATTTGCTTCCCTAGTTCTGATCATTCTGATCCTCTACGACATCTTGTCTCATCCACATCAACGAGTGTGATGCCACATTGTCGATCATGGCACTGTGACTCATGATTGTTCTTGGAGTGGTCATGCTTATGCTCCTAGTAAAGATCGAGCCTAACACTGGGCTGATATCCGTGGATAGATTTGGCCTCCCCCAGATAGTCGTGTTCTTCATCATGTTCTTGAACCCCCTGAGGTCCAGACACGTGACCCGTGAGAGTTGAGTGAGCCCCAAGGCCAATGATTGAGGTCTATAGACCCTCCCGTTGAGGACATGCTCATGACAACGAACAAATACAAGACAATGATCCTCTCCACGAACTTGATTGTGACGCCATCGATATCTTTGACGATACTTGCGATCATGCACGCGTTAGAGATCATGTCGCCGGGCCGCGATGGTTTGACAGTGATGACATGCTCGTGTGTATATTCAGACCGCGGAGTCGACTATGGAGTTGATGTTGACGATCACGAATTTATACACATCATAACGCGGATCTGTGAACGCGGAACTATTGGGGATCCTGATCCAGGTCTCGTTTCAAGCCGTGGTCGTCCCTCATCTCGACTAGGATCATGTGCACTATACACCCAGTTCTCGTCTCCGTCAAAGGCTCAAAGGATATGTTGATCAACTCGCAGAGCTAAAGCGTGGTCCTGAACAGATCCAATCTCAGGGGGGCTTGCTAATCTTGACTAGCATCGTACTGCTGACTCCATGCGATGAGGTCCTCCCGACGACTACCGTATTCCCATCAGTCGACATACGCATCGTGCACTTCCCATCCTCGGTCAAGTACATGTACTTTTTCCTTTTTATTACCCATGATTGGGACGCTCGATAGGAAGATCGAATTGTCTTCTATCTATCGCGACTCAAGTCACCAATTTGGCGGAGGAGTTAAGGCGTAAGCATGTGAGAGGTTGCCAGTATGACATCGCGACCTCGGTCTTTGCTAATTTCATAACATACTCTGCTTTCGCTGTATGTCGCACCGCCAGCCATGAACAAAATCAATCTCTGTCAGTTTTCGGTGGCCGCCGTCCGGCTGCTGCCCAGTTTGGCCGCCCAGCACGAAGTGACCCTGCCTGGGCCGCAAGCATATCTTCGTTAGGGTCAAGCGGAAGGTTGACATAAGGAAAGACAGTCTGAACATGCGGGGTCTCAATCCACCCTATAGGTTTCATCTCGTACTCGTCGATATTCATAAACATGACTGCAGGAAGAAAAGAGGCCACGACTCTATCGCTGCCTAGTGGCCTGCATCCATTCTTCTGGTTCCTCTGTAGGGTAATGGTCCTCCATCATGACTATTGTCTCGTGAACACCGTGAAAATGTATAGCGACGTCTGAGTTGGCGACTCTGAACTTTTACGTGTCCATCTATTTGTACACGATCTACTTATGGGCACCGTCATAGTTGTGAGCTTGTCTGCGATATCTCGCTGGGTTAGCCCTGGTTGGGAGAGTAGTGCATGTGGAAGCTCTTGACCCTGACGACGTTCACGACCCTGTTCAGCTGGAGCCTCCCGTTGCTATTAATCGTCTAGGGGATGTATGAGCATATTACGTCGTTGTTGACTACACCGATCTTCATGCAGATGCCCATACGTGAACTCCTGTTGAAGACGATAAGCTTCCACAAGACCAAGTCGCTAGATTCGCCACAGTAGTTGAGCGGGAAGTGGCGCATGTTATTGTACGTAGTCGTAGTAGTTCTTCTTGATGATGAAGATGTTCGGGTGGTTGTCTTCTCCCCCCTAAATGATTATGGGTCAACATCGGCGCCACTAAGGCCGTCGACAGAGGCTCTGAGACGCAAACGATGATGTTCATGTCCAAGTTGAGAGACACTGTTTGATGCAGTCGACCGGAGACAACAACATACCACTAGTTATACACCAGGGGGAGCATCTGCATCAAGATCACCATGAAAGTGATGATCGTGAAGAAGTCGGACAGGTGCTCGACCTGCGCGCTGAGCAAGAATCCGGAGACCGCTGAACTGGTGCAGTGAGGCTGGGACTGGACGAACCCTCGGAGCTGATTGTGCAAGTGCAAGCTCTTGCAGAGTCCGTCTCCTCAGTCATCATATTTTTGAACATGAAGAACTGCATAATTATAGAATGGCCATGAAGGCGAACATCTCCATGGCGCCGAGCGTGGAGGTGGAGGCGAGGATGGATCTGGAGATGTCCAATGTTCAACACCACTCATGGAGTCCGGGATATTCAGGGCCATGTAGGGGACGAGGATCAAGGAGAGGGCGTGCAGCTGGTGGATCAACAAGGAGACATGATAGCGAAACTAAGGACGAGGAACAACATGGCGATGATCGCGAAGATCTTGATATCCATGTGCCAAATGATACCCAGAATCACAGTCGAGATATTGTACTATACGACTTCGAGCGCATCATAAGGCCGGAGTATATCACGAGCACAAATGAGTACATAGTGACGACGACAATCGAGGAGTGAACGTCATGAACCTGGTGATGCACAAGGTCCGACCACGTACAAAGCTGGCAGCATGAAGGTTCAAGTGTTCCGCTACAGCAACGACTACGTCGTCACGCAGACATATAACAACCTGAGCGTGGTGACCTACATGATCTCGATCATGGAGCGGTTCTTGTACGAGTACACCGACATGCTCGACATCATCATTGTATAGATGGTTTGAACGGAACCTTCGTCTACATTGACACCTTGTACATGAACGGGAAGGTCATCCTAACGTCAAGGATGTACATGAGACCGCTCATGATCATGAGGAGAGTGTGGGAACATGCCCAAGCTCAAGTGCTTGTTGATGGAGTTAGGCATGGTGGTGTGAGTGACGTGATCCAGAACCTTGCGCAAGGTGCTCACGATAGACTTGTTCTACCAGCACAGAACCTTGTACTTGACAAATTTGTAAGTCATGATCAAGATAATGGAAGGGCACTCGTCGATGTGAAACAAGTAGGTATACGAGATGGATAAGGATCCAGTAGTAATCTCCAACTCCGTTATGAGGCTGGTGATTCAGTATCAGCAGGTTTTAGGAGATGCACGAGATGAAGGTCGGTCAGTTCTCGTAAGTTGCAATCAACTAACATCAACATCATGAAGCTGAGGAGATGCAACGAGACGTGAGAGTGCTCTCCTGCAACGCAAACTCAAGCATATCCAAGCAGATACCTATGATCACGAAGAGGTCATGGAATGTGTTATTCTATGATAGCTGCAAGTCTGAGCACTCTACTAGGCAGGCGGATGTGTGGACACATGGCCACGCTCGTGACTCCGTCAGTCTCTCGTACCGTATCATGGTCATGAACTCGTTGCTTATCTCGAACGTCTTCATATACAGGTGCGGCTTGAGAGTGCAACGACGACGTATCCATGCACAAGATCAAGCACCGGCCATGGACGCCATGCGGCGGATGGACAAACCGGTTTATGTGAAGACGGTGTTTGACAAGTCATTATACTGCGAGCCGATCTGGACCATAAACACCCTTAATGGCATGCATCTAGTCAAGGACACGTTCGCGGAGCTGTCATCAGACTTTGGCATCTGCACGGTGTTCATAAAGGACCTGATATACTAATTCATGTCCCTCGTGTAGAACCTGAGCGTGAGTGCGTGTCCCATTCCGTTGTTTAGCATAGCCATCGTTGAGAACTAGTTCAACTTGAGGGATGAGCAGATGATTATATAGTCGCCGCCTAGGTCGTAGCGGGCTTGTGGTTGGGGCGAAACCAGAAGACTTGGTGCTCTGCACAGCGTCAGACACGTCCTACATCATCAAGATGAGGTCCGTCTGGAACAACCTGGGACGACCTGGGCGTGTCGGACTGTACCTCCTCCTCAGAACCTCGAGCGACGCGGTGGACTCGACCGGGTATTGATACTTGAGCACGAGATTTTCTTGGCCGGCATCCCAAAAGATACCACAGTTACACTTGAAAGTCCTTATGCTCCCCGATCTTCTGCCTTTCGATACCTCTGGGAGCTCGGTAGAGATCTTCAGCTTCTCCATGATAGCGATTAGCCTAGTCCTGTAGCTAGACTTGAGTGTGTTGATGCTCTGGTAGGCACTCATATCTGGCTACCGGGCCCTTGACTAACATCTTCATTGACATGAGTAGGTTCGACTAGATCTTCTCGTCCAATGTCGTGTCCACGAGCGTGTACATCGCCTTGTGCGGGATCGGTGATCTGACAGCGAACTTGATGCCGTTGCCAAATCACAAGCTTGTTCCCGATCTTGAGCGTATCTTGTATACCGTACATGATCACATTCATGCCTCGCGACTTGTTGATGTACACTTTCGTGACGATGCTCGTCAGTTCAGGCTTTCATCAAGTCTGGTTAATACATCTTGTCGTTTCACAACATGCTCCCGAGGGACTTTGTCCTCGATTAACCCCTAAGGCGTGTAGTGGCAGAGAATGGCAGATCCGATATATCTACTGTGTACAGTACTTCGTACTCAGTAAATTACTGACACGTAAGCACAAGTTGAGTCTGTACAAATGAGGGTGCCGCTGTGTTCTGAAATATCTGCGACAGGCTCTTTGCGTGAGACGACATGACTCTATAAGTTACTCTCGCCATGACTCCTAGACTCGGCGGCTTCTTATGCAGGTATATATTTCAAGGCTGCCTCCGATACAAACCAGGACAGCGGTAAATTATCGGTTTTGCGGCTGCCTGGGGCGCAAATCCTGCCGCGAGTTCTGTAGTTGTCTCGATAAAACTCTTGCAAGCCCTATCCTTTGTAGAAAAGTTGTTCTTGATATCAACCACGCTATTATTTCTCTATACCATCGCTTGGCTCTGTGAACCACATAATAGGCAGCCGTACCTTTTTTAGATGTTTGGAATCGAAGTTTTGTAGACAATGGAACCGAAACGGATAAGGCAACGCAGAGCTCTCTCGACTAACTCCGCCAGACGCATCAAAACATATGCTTGATCATTTATGAATACTTTTGTTGTATAGACGCGAAAAGCTTTCCCACATTGGAGCATTGAAAGCTTGATGAGGCCATTATAACACAACTGGACTCTATACGAATATACGCCCTCTTCTAGAGGTTCAGCTCTGAATCCAGGCCACGGAATCCTGACGCTGCTGAGCGTACTTTGAAGATGAAAGAAAAGCGATATACCCTGGTGGCTAATGTGTTATGTTTGTTGTGAGGTGCTTAATTGTATTGTGGGAATTGTTGGTGATACTTTTTCCTTAGAAATTCGTCATACGTTTCGTACTGGCAGACGACGAAGCATGAAAGTATTATGCGTTATCAATGGCTCCTTTTCACCAGCGATAGATAGATGCTAGGAAGAAAGGCCGGTAACTGGAAAGATCGGTAAAAAAAAAAGAGCCAGCCAGGTTGAAAGTTCATGTCAATGGAGCCTAGCAGACGCTGAATGCTCATGTAACTGAATGTTTAGACTCTTTGTGAACAGACTTTGGGTGGTATATATGCGAAGCGTTGTAGACGATGAAGATGACGCTGCACGCCTGAGTCGTCAATGCTCAAGGCTGATGGCCGGAGCATCACCGTCAGACAAAGGAGGCATAGAAGAAAAATGAAAAGAATCCAATTGAGAAGGATATATTCGAAAAGAAGCACTCCGAGAAGCCATGTATCGAGAAGAAACCGTTCATAAATAATTTTTCGAGATGCTTATTTGGCTGACGTGTGAGATATCTTAATCCTGGAATAGCCAAAGTGACTTTCATCGAACCTGGTGGGAATACTTCCAGAGTACAACATCTCGCTCTTTGAGATGAAAGATGATGTTATCATTCTCCGAAAGTTTCGGACGAGAAACTGATAAGCTCTGAAGTGGGATGCCCAAATTACCAAATCACCCGGTGTGATTCAACAAACAAAGTCTTTTATAACTTTGGCTATAGTTCTCTTTAGTAAGATTCCAATAATCCGATGCCAATACTCCGTGGAAACTAACGAAAAGTTAGGTCGGAGAAGCCTGTTTTGTTTCTCCCTAGGCTAGCTACTCAGGGGTATAAGATGTGAGGCAGTCGGCGCAAATCATATTCTTTGTTCCGGGAATTGCTCGGCTGATATCATAACTTAATCCATAGTCCCTGTTTTGATCTGCTCGGCCATAGTCACTGTGATCCAGTCTTTACATGTTGCAAGATATTTTCGAATTTGTTGATGATTCAAGCTCAAATGCATGAGCATGGAAGAACTTTTCATCAATATCAAATATCGAACCTTCTGCCGATCAAATTATAAGGACAACCTGGTAGATTATATCCACGATGAAGTGGGAGGAAACACGAAACATGAATGACCTTTTGTTTGCGGACCTCGAAGAATTGTATTCTTATGGGCTCCCAAATAATTCGCCAGCCTCGAGTGGAAACAAGACATGTCTCGGGTGGTAGTCATCTGTGACACCCCTCTACCCAAAGGTCTTCTTGTTACATTTAGCAGCCAAAGTATAGTGGTTTTTCCATCAGAAGGAATCGTCCGCCTGTTGAGCAAGGATATATAGTCTGACCAACGCGGTATTGCCAGTGGGATGGGCAAGTAACGCAGTATTGTGTTCCCATCAGCAAAACAGGAGCAATTCCAGTGAAAGTTTGTTCAGTCAAGTCCAGGTACCGATAAGGGTGATTATGTACCATCCTAGGCATCCGAGAGGTAGACGCCCTCCATAAGATTATAGTGACTCTCATGAAAATTGTGAAGATGAGGACTTTTGAGGCCATATATAGCAGAAGGCTCTTCACTCTTTCTTCATCAATAGAGGCTTCATATACCAAAAAAAGAGGTTCTTGGGCGGTCAGTCTGTCCAGCTTGAAAAAGAAAATGAGGGAATCGGCGAATCCCATTTCCTCCATCATCTGGTCGATTGTTGATACAATGCCCTTCTGTAAATTTATGTTATAAGTGTTGTCGATTAATATGTCTCTTGTATCTGGAGTTGGAGAAGTCTGTCGGCAATTGTACCCCGAGATTTCCCAATTTCTTCTCAAAAATATGCGAGATATGTCTCGTCAATTGCCGGTGCCAGCAAATGTTTCAAGATCAACAACAAAGGTATTTGTAGACGGTAAAACGTAACAACTCATTTGGGGAGCAACTCATTGCCTTAAAAAATGGATCATTGGGTGACGATTGAAGAGCTGTCAACGCAGATAGCCAATGACTGCTAGGTGATATAGGGAAGCAGTAATCAATCTATGGTCGATTCGATGATAGAATTTGCTGATTCAACTTCTTTTGATTCAACTTCTTTTGATTCAACTTCTTTTGATTCAACTTCTTTTGATTCAACTTCTGCTGATTCAACTTCTTTTGATTCAACTTCTTTTGATTCAACTTCTTTTGATTCAACTTCTTTTGATTCAACTTCTTTTGATTCAACTTCTTTTGACACCACTATGGTTTCCTGAGAGCTTTGGGACATATTATTGCTCTTCAGTAGGCTTCGGTTTGACCATATTATCCCTTCGATTGCTTGAATCTTATTGAGCAACACCTCGAGTATCTGTTTAATTGCTTTTGCTATTTTGTCGAACTGGTATGAGTGTCGCTTGTACTCTGTTGGAAACATCAGCAACGTCAGCCTTGGCCTTTCCTGATACTAAAAGAACGAGCTGCGCTAGCTATTGACATACGCTGAAGATGCACACCGAGACACTCATTGTGAGTCAGCGTTGCTCTAGGCGAAGCAAGCATCATTATGAGGAGCTAGGCACCACTTCCTCCAAAGGCGTAAGTAACGAACCGTAAAGAATTGGCACGAATACATTTGGGTGCCCAACTTAGATCACTGGGCTCAAGCTCACGGCGTCGAAGGCTCGAATGAGATTCGTCAGTGAGTCTTTAGTAGACTCTCGACATGCAATGTCTTGGTTTTAGAGGTGAAATCTGAGCTGCCAAGAGTGTCCGTCAGTGAATTATGGCATATGTAGCCTTACTTTTTTAGCGAAAAACGTCCAGAGAATTGAGTATCGCGCTAACAGTAAGGGGTTCATGGTCCTTAATCTGAATATGAGGGAGTTGGAGGCTCATATAAGCAAGAATTTTTTTGTTGCAATGATTTTGAATGTAGAGTAGTTGTGATGAGAATTGGAGGTATTATCTCGGTTAGAGTTTGTAATTGCTTATCGCTAGCATTGTTATTCAAGATAGTGAAAATAGCGAAAGGGGATAGATAGTAAGTATGTACCCTGATAATGCATACCTAGATATAGTGAGTTTTGTTCTTTTTTTTCTTAATCTTCATGTGAAATTGATTGATTTATGGAAAGTAGAGAGTGAGATAAAATGAAGTGTCATCGATGATGTGAGCGAGGACTAGGTTTTCTCTTATTAGACCAAGTATTCTCTATGCGACAGCTGCATCAGTATTGACATGGAAGATTTTGCTTACTTAATTTTTGATGTATGCGTAGATGCTTCTATCTTGTTCGAAGGCAACGCGAGCATGCCTTCTAATGTGCCTGTTCGAAGTATAGCCATCGGTTTTCCCTCCTCTTACACTCATGAATAGCTATTAGTCTACCATGAGTTCGCGAGCAATCTCGCTCTTCAAAAAAATCTTATATAATCGGTCGGCCGAGCGGACGATCGGGGGGGGAGGTTATTCGAAGTATATGTTTTCGCAGAGTTATATAGCCATCGATATTTCCTCCTCTTACACTTGTGAAAGTTATTCAACTATCACAAGTTCGCGAGCATTCTCGTTAAAGTCTTATATAATCGGTCGGCCGAGCGGTCGATCGGGGGGGAACGCGGTTATTCGAAATATATTTTCGTAGGGATTTATAGCCATCGGTTTTTCCTCCTCTTACACTTGTGAAAGCTATTCAACTATCACAAGTTCGCGAGCATTCTCGCTGAAGTATTATATAATCGGTCGGCCGAGCGGTCGATCGAGGGAGACGCGGTTATTCGAAGTATATTTTCGTAGGTTTATATAGCCATCGGTTTTCCCTCCTCTTACACTCAAAAATAGCTATCAGTCTACCATGAGTTCGCGAGCTATCTCGCTCTTCAAGAAATCTTATATAATCGGTCGGCCGAGCGGACGATCGGGGGGGGAGGTTATTCGAAGTATATGTTTTCGCAGAGTTATATAGCCATCGATATTTCCTCCTCTTACACTTGTGAAAGTTATTCAACTATCACAAGTTCGCGAGCATTCTCGTTAAAGTCTTATATAATCGGTCGGCCGAGCGGTCGATCGGGGGGGAACGCGGTTATTCGAAATATATTTTCGTAGGGATTTATAGCCATCGGTTTTTCCTCCTCTTACACTTGTGAAAGCTATTCAACTATCACAAGTTCGCGAGCATTCTCGCTGAAGTATTATATAATCGGTCGGCCGAGCGGTCGATCGAGGGAGACGCGGTTATTCGAAGTATATTTTCGTAGGTTTATATAGCCATCGGTTTTCCCTCCTCTTACACTCAAAAATAGCTATCAGTCTACCATGAGTTCGCGAGCTATCTCGCTCTTCAAGAAATCTTATATAATCGGTCGGCCGAGCGGACGATCGGGGGGGGAGGTTATTCGAAGTATATGTTTTCGCAGAGTTATATAGCCATCGATATTTCCTCCTCTTACACTTGTGAAAGTTATTCAACTTATCACAAGTTCGCGAGCATTCTCGCTGAAGTATTATATAATCGGTCGGCCGAGCGGTCGATCGGGGGGGACGTGGTTATTCGAAGTATAATTTTTCGTAGGTTTATATAGCCATCGGTTTTCCCTCCTCTTACACTTGTGAAAGCTATTCAACTATCACAAGTTCGCGAGCATTCTCGCTAAAGTCTTATATAATCGGTCGGCCGAGCGGTCGATCGGGGGGGGGGACGTGGTTATTCGAAGTATAATTTTTCGTAGGTTTATATAGCCATCGGTTTTCCCTCCTCTTACACTTGTGAAAGTTATTCAACTTATCACAAGTTCGCGAGCATTCTCGCTAAAGTCTTATATAATCGGTCGGCCGAGCGAACGATCGGGGGGGCGCGGTAATTCGAAGTATATCTTTTCGTAGGTTTTTATAGCCATCGAGTTTCCCTCCTCTTACACTCAAAAATAGCTATCAGTCTACCATGAGTTCGCGAGCAATCTCGCCCTTCAGAAATATCTTATATAATCGGTCGGCCGAGCGAACGATCGGGGGGGCGCGGTAATTCGAAGTATATCTTTTCGTAGGTTTTTATAGCCATCGAGTTTCCCTCCTCTTACACTCAAAAATAGCTATCAGTCTACCATGAGTTCGCGAGCAATCTCGCCCTTCAGAAATATCTTATATAATCGGTCGGCCGAGCGGACGATGGGGGGGACGCGGTTATTCGAAGTATATTTTCGTAGGATTTATAGCCATCGGTTTTCCCTCCTCTTACACTTGTGAAAGCTATTCAACTATCACAAGTTCGCGAGCATTCTCGCTAAAATCTTATAGAATCGGTCGGCCGAGCGGACGATGGGGGGGACGCGGTTATTCGAAGTATATTTTCGTAGGATTTATAGCCATCGGTTTTCCCTCCTCTTACACTTGTGAAAGCTATTCAACTATCACAAGTTCGCGAGCATTCTCGCTAAAATCTTATAGAATCGGTCGGCCGAGCGGACGATCGAGGGGGACGCGGTCGTTCGAAGGAAACGCGGTTATTCGAAGTATATGTTTTCGCAGGTTTATATAGCCATCGATATTTCCTCCTTTTACACTTATGTTGGCAGGTATAAAAACACCAAACACAAGTTTGCGAGCCTTCTCGCTGAAATATTATATATATAATCGGTCGATCGAGGGATTCGGCCGCGCACGAATAGAATAACAACTGCTATATTTGCTTAGCCGTTTGTGCAAATGAACTCTAGCTATTGGGAATCCATGAAAACTTGAAATGCAGTCAATATGCATAAAAAAAATGACGATGACAGTTCTTAAGGCTTCTATTCAAGTCATTAGCATCAGGGAATGGTATGGAAGTTCTGGTGTCTTATGCTTACATCATTCTCTTCTGAAGCTATCATGAGCTGCCACACAAGAAAAAAAAAAAGGGACACATTGCTGTTTCCCAGACAAGAGTTTGGTTGGTTTGTAGAATAAGGAATACAACCAAGTCAACTTGAAGGGACAAAAGAAATCTCAATGCCTGAATAACGAGTTCTAATTAGCATTAAGTTGAATTAGTTGATAAGGAGACAGGTATACCATCAAAGTATTTCGAGGTTGATTCAACTTGGATTGACTATGCTTGGTCACGGTTCTTGTGGACAATTCCAGCCGGCTAGCTTGCCAAGCTACTCTATTACTTCCAGATATCTATCTCATGCTTGGTTAATTTACTTGGGAGTGTTCGAATACTCAATTTGGATAGGATCAAGATGCAAAAAGCCACGAACAACTAGATATGGGATGGGTTTGGAAGTGAATTACAAACCTACCATGATCAAAGAGCAACTATTCTATAGGAACCACTGATATGTTCAGAAAGACTTTTCTTTTATTACCTTTAATGGATCATTTCCACTAGTGTCAGAAGAATACAAAGTGATGAAACAAAAGATTAGTAAAAGATTGCCAACATGGGCAGGTAAAGACATCTAGAGCAGCGAAGATTAGAAATCTTTCTCTCTCCATCATTATTAAGTGTCTCTCCTTACCGTTATGCAGAAACAGCTGTCTCATTTGCTATTTTTCTTTAAAATCCGTTCTTTAACAGTTAGATTATTGTCAGCGAGTGATATGACTAATGAACTTTGAGACGACTTGTAGCTTGAGAGGAATGGAGATTCTTGAGAGAAGTGGAAGCCATTGAAAGAAGTGGACACTTACGAGCAGCGAATATAGAGAGTAGTTGAAGTTCTGAAGAGCGGTGGAGGCTGAAAGCAGTGAATGTAGGGGTGTGATAGCTTGGAAGGGGGGAATGCTTGAGGAGGGGAAGCTTGGAAAGGGGAAAAGCTTACGAACAGTAGAATCTTGATAAGGGGAAGCTGAAGAGGAGATATCTTGAGAAGTGGAAGCTTGAAAAGAGAGGTGGTTTGAGAAGAGGGGAAGCTTGATTGGAATCATAGCTTAGGAGAAGGGAATGCTTGCGAAGGGCAAGCTTGAAAAGGGGGGATGCCTGCGAAGAGTAGAAGCTAGGAGAAGAAGAAGGAGGAGAGCGGGAAAGCTTAAGTGCATTGAAATCTCAACAGAAATAAAAGCTTGAGAGAGAGGAGAAGTTTGAGAAGAGTAGACGGTGAGAAAGGGGGAGCTTCGTAGCAGTGAAATTCAAGAGGAAGGGAAGCCTGAGAGGAAAGAAAGTTGACTGAAAAGTGTTGGGAATGGTCTCCATCGTTATCTATCTACCCAACCAAAATAAATCATCAGACCGCTCTTAGACAAAAGTGAATGCAATCTCATGACGTCCTTTCCACTATATTGCAGCTGGCGTGGGGCCGCTGCCAAGTCTATCTACAGAAGATGCTTAAGCGCACCCACCTTATCTTTAACACACCGACTAATATGCACCTCATATGAGATAATGGTGTCATGACATGATTGGAACTCGCCTATAATTGCCTACAATACATTAGTATTGCTCATTAACTCGGGTCTGGATCTCGATATTGGTCTTATGTGTGGTAGGAAGGCAGCATCAGTCACTTCTTAGCTCAGAAACGTGGAGCCACTTCTACCTATTCTGGCCAAGCACCTACCTACCTACCTAGTATTAGGTATCATCAAGTGATGTTCTTTCCCCGCAGAGCTCTAGAGTTACTCATGGAAGCCCATGGTATTCTGTAGAATAAGCTGTACTGGTACCAGTTTGATGAGAATGAGATAGAATTTGAACTTGATGCCGTAGGCGTAAGGAGCACAGAAGCACCGTTGGTTTTCCCCTTAGATAGATAGTGTCATGATAGCTTACAATAACTTCCAATAACTTTAGCATATCATCTCCGTCATTAATTCACACGAAGAGCTCATCAAAGCGTTCCATCTCTTTGTGACCTATAAGGAGTAAAATCTCCAGTTATTTTTCCATAGTTCTTAGTAACTTATTACGGAAAGGTAAGCAACGAAGTCTGAATATAATTTCAAATGTTCTTAATGCATACATACCCAAAAAGCATCTTTCAAGACATGAGCAATTCTTGTGAGCGAAGCCAACATGTTATAGGAAATCGCCTACTTCTTCCACAGTAAATGGTACGTTTTCACCAAAGATTCCAGGTATTTTCTACAGACGGATACTCTGTCAACAGAATTCAGGTACAAGGAGAAAAAAAATAATCAACAGCCCTTTTACATATCATAAAATTCCTTCCCCCCAGATCCATTAGCACTCAAGTGGCAGAGCTCTCTTTGTGATATATGCACGCGCCCATTAAATATGGAGGCTGACTAATTACCCAAAGGCAATCGACGCTGTTGTTATCAACAAAGAATCCTTGTATTCGAAACAACAACAACATCAACAACAACATCAACAACAACAATAGCAGCAATAGCAACATATAAAAACATAGGCTCCTATAACTTTCTGTTCACTAACGAAAGACCTAACAATGCCTGGGCTGCGGCTCCAAGACAATAAGTCAGAAGGCCGCAAGCACCGCATCGCTTTGCCTTCGATTGAACCAGCCGAAGATGGCCTAGACAATCATCAGTTGAAGAAACAGAAACATTCTCATCCAAGCTTCCCCCCTGCAAGATTCTGGGACGCTCTATCGGATATCCCCCTTACTCGGAATGCTTTAAGAGAACTAGATTTGCGAAATCACTTGAGAACTAGTTTTCAAAGACCGGTACACACAGAGGATATATCTGTACTTGCTACGACGGTTGAACGTTTGGCAAGGCAAGGCGGCCCAGATCTGTCAGATATAAGGGGATATCAAATTCCGATTGAACCATGCGACCAAGTGAGATCCAGAAAATCAAGCCCTGGGCAGCAAAATAGGGGACCGCAGATATTCATAACAGACAGTCAGCCTCTGTTGTCTAAAGGCAATGCAACCCGGAATAATACAAATACGGAAAGCACTGGTCCATATGATCTTGCATTTCAGCAACACCTCATCGATCACGATATATTTCCAGACAAGTATCAATATCCAGATGGCTCCTCACCACCGGAGCCTGAGAACATGAAAGAGATACGCCGGATCTTGGCTCAGCCTAGACAATGTTTATCCCCGTCTCGATTCTCGATTGGTGAACATAGAAGATTTCAAAATGCAGAGAGTCATGCTTCTAGAGAACGTGATGTTATGGCACTCTTAATTCCTTTCATCGAAGGAGTGATACCAGATAGAAATTGTATTGCTAAGCAAGTTGTTTTCACGAATCTTGCCCACTTAACCGACGGTACTCTTGTGCCTGGTAACCCTGACATCTATGACGGCGCGCGTCCCGAACAGCTTAATAGCAAGACTCGAAACAGGTTAAGCAGCCAAGTTGTCCCCTCAGCTCAAAGGGAACTGCCGATACTACCCAATTTTTTCATTGAAGCGAAAGGCCCTGATGGATCTAGCTTAGTTGCATCCCTACAGTCATCTTACGTTGGCGCGTTAGGAGCAAGGGGAATTCATACTCTGCAATCGGACGGCCAACTGAAATACGACAATAAAGCCTATACTATTTCTGCAATTTATCATGCAGGACATCTGAAGATGTATACCAGCCATCCAATACCGCCACGCATACCGGGGGGGAAACCTGGTTATGTCACGACGCTGATCAACGGGTGGAGCCTCATTGGCAATGTGGGCTCATGTCGCAAAGGTATTGCTGCGTTCCGTAATGCTAGAGATTGGGCAAAGCAACAGAGAAACGAAGCCATCAGGTTAGCAAACGAAAGAGAAGCTGCAAGGTGGTCTTCTGCATTGGCCACTGGTGAGGTTACTGTTACCAGCCAAGAGACGGTTTCGAATCTAGACAGCTTGTTTTCTTTTGGCTCTAGCAGCTAAGCGTACCAAGTCGCGACCACAGTCTCCACGGAAGAGACGATAAGGGCTGTGAAAGGATAAAGGGAAGGCGAGGGAAAGGAGAGGGTTGGCAACCCCAAAACACAATCTATGAAGGGAAGCGATATGTAATAGAGGGTTAATACTACTGTCGGCCAAAATAGGGGAGGATCTGGCACAGAATACGGAGTACAGATACTGCACCTTGCATCTATACATAAGGACTAGTTAGCTAGGCCTTGGCTCTGATCCCTTGAAATGTTGTCCCTTTTAGAATCACAGTTGATTTCTAAATAGAGAAAGATAGAAAAGATAATAATAGCCTCCTTCCGACATTTAAGAACATAAACTTATAAGAATGAAGAGTCAAGACACCTTAGCACCTATACAGTGGAATACAATCAGCATTAACCATGTCTAAGTATCTTTGAAGAGTCTAGCTATTTTAGCCAGTATAGTACTTGTTGCTATAATACTTCGTAATGCAATAGAAATTAGAAGGGATTTTGTGCGGACTATTGCAACTTGCAATAGCTTATAACAGATATCCTGTTACACTCCTTTAGACTAAAGCAGCAGCGATATGCATTACCTCTAAAACAGCCAGTCTGCCCCAGCTATACTTTTTCTTTTCTTCCATCAGGCTCCACGCTAATCATTCGGGACCAAGGCTGAAACTTGACGCCTGCCTTGTGGAAACCTATCTATTCGAAGCAAGGATTGCTTACGATAAGTATTGGAGCTTACGGGTACAATATTTCGCGTTTGTCAAGTTAGCAAGACCCGTGGCTATGAGACTGTCAAATCGTTCGATAGGAAATTTCACAACGCACAAAAAGAGACTCGCGGCAAGAAGAAAATCCTAGAGTAACAAGACTTGGATAAAATTGAAAGTTTGCTTTAGTCTAAAGGCTTTGAGGGCTCGCTGTTCAACCTATTCCTGGCTTCTTCCAGCCGCTAGCGTGGATAAGGAAGTGGAAAGATGATTGCTAGCTACTATTATGACTATATCCTTCGAAAGGTAGTTAAGCTGTAGCTTGACTAAAGCATGGAGTTTATTCTAGAGGAAGATTGCGGATTCTAGTCATCGACTAAAGATTGTAATAGAATATATAAAAAAAAAGAAGGCATCCGTTGTTTCTATATTGTGTCAGGCAGCCCGGATCTCTCGCCAATTGAAAATGCATGGCGAATGCCTTCTATAAAGATAGAAAGCATCCCTTGTAATAGCTGTGATGAGCTTATTCAAGATGCAAAGGATGCTTGGGATGATCTAGACCAAGAGACGATAAATAACTATACACATTTTACTACGAGTACATTTCACTACAAAATACACCACACACCATACACTCTACTACGGAGTACAGAGTACACCACACACCATATATATTTTGCAGTGTAACAGATTTGCTCTTCTTTCACACCTTCATTTCCTCCCCCCTGTCTCCTATCCTCATCTCCTCCTATATTAATTGATACGATCCACACCATCCAATGGCCGCCCATTCCTTTCTTTGTCCAAATCCGTAGCTCTGGGGCAACGAATTAGCATTAAGTGTGTGTAACCCACACTCGCGGCGGCAAGGGGCTGTCTACCATACAATCAAACAAGCCGAAATGACCAATGTTT
The DNA here is from genome assembly GCA_015266385.1 of Trichoderma oligosporum. Taxonomy (NCBI): domain Eukaryota; kingdom Fungi; phylum Ascomycota; class Sordariomycetes; order Hypocreales; family Hypocreaceae; genus Trichoderma; species Trichoderma oligosporum. Next base: position 14,215 of record JACBYL010000069.1, on the reverse strand, counting down.
GCTTTTTAAGCCCAAGCTTTTTTTGGTGCCGCCAGCCTCACGCTGCTTCTGTTTCGTCGCACTCTGAGAGGGGCTGTGGTGCTACTCGTACTGTACCCATTCTGGTTAAGCACTTTTGAATTAACTCGCGACGAGATCTTCTTTCGTCTTTTCTTGTTCTTTACTTCTCAAAAACTCTTCTAAACCCAATATTTTTTTTTTCCCCCAGATAAAATATATTAATAGACACTCTCTCAGAAAACAATCCTCGGCGTCTAGCAGCCAAAACATCAGACCGCGATACGTATACATCGTCAGGCAGTCGGATAGCCTTCACTTGGACACTCATCTTAAGCGGAGACAAGCCACAAGCCACAAAATTGCCATTATCAAACATATCAAGACCGGTCAAGGCCACTAGACTAAATTGATCCATGTAGCCTGACACAGCTGAACCCTCCTCTAGACATTGCTCGAATTGTGGCGTTGGGAGGGAGGGTGGGAGGGGCGGCGATGCCTCCAGTAACCACCCCATCAATGTGAAAGAAGATTGTGGACAAGTGCTTCGCTTCATTGGCAAATCTTTTTCATACAGTATTAGAGCTATCTTGATCAATTCTTACCTCGCGTGGGGTCGATACAAATACACAGACGTGGTCATTCTTAGCAAATACTTTGAGTGCTGACAGTGATATAGTCGGAGCCACACCGAACGGAGAAAAAAAAAGCAAACAACGCCATCGACGCATAATTATGGAGCAACCAGGGGCCCGGCCCGTCGTGTCGAGGCTAGTGCTCAAACAAACAATCATTTTAGGTTGCCCATACTCCTCCTTCTCTTCTTACATACCCAAGGCCAAGCACCTGTGCTATCTGATGCTCATGAGTGAGACAGCCCCCCCTCCCCTCCCTCCATTCATTATAATGACTGCTTCGCTGCCTCATTATCTTTTTCTGGGGAGGGGGGGGATCTCCGAGGCCTCTTGGTCACAGCCGGTGTTGGTTGCGGCTGAGACAACTCGGAGCTCGTTTTGCTGTGCTCGACTTCTCGGCACCCATTGATTATTACACAAATGAGTGCATCATCATATGACTCAAAGTAGGTCGAGTATAGCTTCTACCATATGTTTGTGTTCTAACTAACGGCGATATAATAAACAGTATCTCTAGTCCTCCTCTTCAAGCACAATCCGCTTCGAAGAAAACGGTCGTCGACAAAAATCCTGCTTCGTTTCTGCTTCTATCAAAGTTTGCAATGCCTGTTACTACTACGATCCAGTAGCAAGTCAAGCTCCTTGCAAACTAAGATAACGTGGCTTGCACTTTCACGGCACCTGGCCGACGCACTCGGTGTTATGCAAAGGCTCGAAGAGCTCAAGGCTAGCTCCAAAGACCCTGCTCCTGGGCCACAGCATGAGGCGTCTCCACCTCCTGCAGCTTGCACGACTACCGGGATACTTGATTCGTTCTATCAACACACGTCTGCTACCGAGCCGGCCTACCAAACTTGGTGTTCTATCGGATGCTCGACTTTTCATGCGCCGGGGCATCTATGAGCGAACTTGATGACACTTTTTTTTTTTTTTTTTTCCCCTTTTTTTTTTTTTTTTTTTTAGCTGCCATTGATAATTACCACCACTCTTTCCCGAGGGAGCTAAAGCACTAGCAAAGTGGTTGTCCTAAGGATTGGCTGACATTCGAATAGTCAGCTGCTTAACCCATACAAGTGTCGGGTTGCTTTGACTATCACGTCTTTGCCTCGCAGATCCCAGAGAGAACATTCTCTCTCTCTCTCTCCCACTATGCCTTACCGCCCTCTACAACCTAGAGTGGTTCACCTCAGACCGGAAGAACAGAAGAGAATATTAGGAGTTTTCATGAGACACAACAACATAGAAAGCATGGGGAATGAGATTGCAGGACCGTCTACGTCTACTATGCATCGACAACCAACCACTGCACATGTTCATACCATGCCAGTCGCTCCTGAGGTCTATGGCATGGAACATTGCCAACACTATGATCCTTTTGGACCCATGACACCACAAAATGGTATGAAATAATAACTCTCGTCCTCGATTGTTTCTTCGAAAAAGGTGAAGAATGACTCTTGGCTCTGACTCATGAAAAAAAAAAAAAAAGAATCAGTTTCATCTTCTCCAGAATCCTATCAGCAGGATGTGAACGGAAAGGGAAAGGGCAAAGCAGTAGCAGACTATCGAGAGAGATGGCAAGGTTCATACCAGGACGGCTGCGGATACACAGTTTTATCAACAAAAAAAAAAAAAAAAAAAAGAATCAGTTTCATCTTCTCCAGAATCCTATCAGCAGGATGTGAACGGAAAGGGAAAGGGCAAAGCAGTAGCAGACTATCGAGAGAGATGGCAAGGTTCATACCAGGACGGCTGCGGATACACAGTTTTATCAAAGCCTCCGTATGCCACCAATAATATGTCTCAATGGATTGAAGGTGTGCCGACACTACCGCCGCTGCCGCCAACGCCGCCTCCACCGTCAGCCATGAGCATCAATTCTTTACTCCACGCACAAAGTACCTCTCAAGCTTCTCTAAAGAATAGGCTTGAGGTCCAGAATGCATACTTATTGGGGTCTCAACATCCAATGGGCGGACCACCGAGAACCAGACCCCCTCGAAAGACTGTCGTATACAGTGGCTTCACGGTTTTAACTGGCCAACTAGGCGGAAATGCGCCGCCATATCAACGGGGCCAGCTCAGGCATCCCTATACAGGTACAGAGTACTGGTCACTGCAACAACCTCGAGAGTATGTAGAGAATTGGGAGGAGTTAGAATCGGATGATTATGAATTCCCTCTCCCTTCTTTCCAAGAGCTTGTGGGAGATGTGAATTTCAAGTTCCCTGTCCGCCTCAAGGATCACTACGAACGATGCCACTATAAAGCCTATCCACATCTTTACGAACAAAAAGGAACGAATGTTACGCTGCATCAGTTCCACCTACCGCTCATGGACACTCACTGTCCTAAACCTAGTGCTGCCACACATCCGAGGCACAATCCATTAACTATCGAAAACAAGAAGAATCCAGCTTACATATGGTTGGATTGATTGAAGCTTTGGATGGATGATGAATACCGGAAGAAAGAGGCAAAGCATATACTAATAAATTGATGAAAGGAAAAGGATGGCTATCCTGCCATGGCATCAATTGGCAGTTCTGTGACACACACAAGTATGAGGGTAAATCATTGGCTATCTGCTCCTACTGCTGGCGGAAATACACGGCAATGGAGCTTTTTTTCTTCTTCTTCTATTTTAAGGGGCGTCTTAGGCAATATACCATGAAATGCCAGCTCCAAGTTCTCGATGCAGTCAATGGTGATGGTGAGGAAAGCCTTTATATTAGATAGGACCCGTGGACGAATTGATGAATAGCTTTATGTGACGATATAAGCCATAATTCTACCAACAACTGTAGCGTTCGCTATTTTTGTCACAGGTAGGGATGAAATATGCCCAGATCGTGGGTTCCAATACTAAAAGCGGGTCCTTATCAATAACCCAATCTTATCTTATCTACCCAAAGATTGCAGTTGGACGCAACCCGTACATATTTGCACTCGGTCAGGTCTTTGCTGGGTTATATTAGCTGGCTGGCTTACTTGTAGTCCTTAATTAATCACTTTATTTTGAACAGGGAGACGTGTGGCCAGACCACTACTTCCACTACGCCGAGTTAAAAAAAACTCTATACGCTGTACACTCTGCTTCAAACTTAAAAAAAAAAACAAGGGCCACTACCGTTTCTACCATTTGGACTACCGTTTCCACCGTTTCCACTACCGTTTCTACCGTTTCCACTACCGTTTCTACCGTTTTCCACTACCGTTTCTACCATTTCCACTACTATTTCCACTACCTACAGTAGAGGGACAGAAGTCATGAGCAAAAATTTACTAAAACACAAAAGCATTCTTATCAGTATACACACACCCTCTCTTTAATTTTAGCCACTATATAATTAATATGGCCTCTTGAGGCAAACAAGTCGAGTACCCGCCGATGATATAACGAGGGAGGATTGCATTCAGATGACAGTTGACCAGATTGAACGCAATATATTCTTCTCCTTCTTCTTCTTCTTCTTCTTCTTCTTCTTAAAAAATAGTTTGCATAGGCGAAGGAATCTCATATAAGATGAAAGGAGCGGACGAATCGACGCAGCTCAGCATAAATCATGTGACACACCCAATTATTGTCCTCTTCGCTCCTTGCTTGCCTTTAACAACCAGTTTTTCATCATAAATGATTTCAACCTTTGACCACCGCAAACCCAATGCCGTATCGAGAGGCAATGCTAGCATACGGTAACCCCATCAAATAAATGAATCATCATCAGCTGTACAGCCCAATAGATGCTCCTACTTACAACGCTTTGGGTCTGATACAGATGCAGCACAGCTAATGACAAGTTTAGCACCGTCTAGTCTCTCAGACCAACCTCTGGAATGCTGCTCAACTGCATCGTGGATTACGATAGATACATCTCAAAGTCAAGCGCGGTTATTCCTACGAGGAACATCGATAAGTAGTACCAAGTAACTATCTTGTACTATCATTCGAAGCAGCATGGTATTCTTTTTGGGGGGGCCGTCGTTGATCTCAAGATAAAAACGGGGCAGTATGTGAACAGCAGGCGAGGCAGAGCATGACGAAGATAGTGCCACAGTTTGCTAGCCTTGATACTTGATACTCCCACAGAGCCTCCTTGCATGTGTTTTTACGTACAAGCAGTCGTGGCAGCTTTACTACGTGCCAGACGTCATTTCCGTTGCTGCTCCGAGGAGATTCAGTTTTCGTTCATAGCATTCGTACTAAGCATCGCGTGCTCGGGTATCGCATCTGAACTACATGCATGATACTGCTGGCCCCCAAAATCCCTTACATGACAAGATGATTTTAATGCCAAGCTAGATTCGCTGGTTACCAAATTAGCGGTCCGTATGCATGTTATCTGCACACGCCCCGCCAAAGCTCTTTGACAAGATGCGAGCCGCGAGTGTTGGATCTAACAAAAGCTGCATATGTAGATGATACTTTTACAAAACAGCCCCCACGGGATACTCAAGTATCATCTACATCTGGAGAATCTCTCATCAAAATAGCAACCTAACGTGTAGCGTATCCCACCATCTACGGCAGAACGGCAACGGCTGGAGAGCCACAGAGCTGGAGACCCGACGGACTAGATGCCGAACCGGTCAAGAGATGTGCTCTAACCGGCTCGGTATTTGTAACTAATACTACCAACACTACAAAGTACCTTTATCTACTACCACTACAACTCAATATTCTGTGCTCTAAGGAGCATCCGAAGTATACAAAGTATATGCAATCTAGGCCGTGTATCTGAACGAAACCTCTTCCGATCTACAGCGCCAGGCGAAACCAACCAGTTGGTGAAGGGAGAGAGCCGGCTAGCTCGGCTTCTTAGATGAATGATGCTCGTCCGTTTTTTCGAATATTGAAAGATGAATGATGAAAGTCTCCCGATTCATGCAGCCGATATCGCAAGGTGCAGATGAAGTCTATGACCGACGCACACTTCTACCTTTCCTGCTGTAAGAATACATACGGCAATGCTCCATTTTCGAATACTTGCATACATACTCCGAAGGTACAACCGCCTCGTTGCGGCTGATCGACTGCCAAGCCGGCAGCTTCCACCCGACAACAGTATAGGTGCATACTATATAGTACTTGTGATCAATCTGGCCCCCTCATCCTATTCCTGCAGCTTATTGCAGGGATAATCGATATTGCGCAGCACTGCAAAGTACAGAATTTGTGATTAGGGATGATCGATATTGCGCAGAACTGCAAAGTACAAAAGCTATGATTAGGGATTATACAGAGGCGATACCATACAGACAGAACTTTTACGCAATTGTGCTTCCTAGGCGTCATCTTCGTAAGCATGATCATCATTTGTGTTTTGTTCAACGGAAACAAAATTGTGCTTCATCAATAGACTAGGAGAGACAACAATCTTGCCAACACTCTCTCGGCCAACATCAGCCAGTCAGTACCTTTGTATAACGAAAAGAGAGACATAGAGAGAGAGAGAGACCAAAGAAAATACTTGCATTGACGTTCCCCGGGTACTCCTCTACTAAAGGGATTCACATGTCAAACTAAAGGGATGCACCAATGACACTACTTATACAGAGTAGTAATACTACTAGTGCAATCCCGTGATGCCACTTCGTTTGTTTCTACACAATAGGAAACTTCAGCTTTGGATGTGTCCGCCTTACTGCTGTATAAGTATACTGACTGATAGACACGGCCCCTGTCTCGGAGGATTATCAGCCCTGGTATTGACAGCCCATCCATCTATCAGCTCTTCACTATCACAAGGGCCCTCTACGATAATAGAAAGCTTGCCATACAAGAACCCAGGAAAACCCACTAGGTAGTTGCTAAAATCCAAGGAGGGAAGTCTGAGAAAATCTCCATCACGGCATTATCCCATATTTCTACCTAATCAAATGCGCCGTTCCCGGATTCTAAGACACTGAACTCTTATAAAATTATTTAATTGCATAGACTAAATAGTAGACCAGGTTTCCAAGCTGTGTTTTAGAGCTAAATTTGGAAGATGATTGGGTTTTACATAGAAAAGATGCACTTATTTTCCAAGTTGTGTATCCTGAATCAATGCCCAGCTGCCCAAGATAGTCCCTGCGAATGGCAAGAGACCTCTGATCAAATTCAAGATAATCCAATGATCCAATAAGCTCTCTACACGCACCCCAGACATTTCAATCTTTTCTTTCGTCTCTTCCATCTTCGCTGCCTCGTGCAGTTGTCCATTGGTGGCCTTCATAGCGGTGAGAGTGAAGGGTATGATGGACAAAACGCAACCAGCCGCCCCTAGATAGCTCTTCCAAGACCCTCCGCTTCCATAAGAATCATACGTCGTGTAGAGATAGGCGAGAGCAGAAATGGACGCAATTATTGGCATTGAAGCCGCTCCGCGCTTGTACAGTTCGGCCCAGATTTTAGCAGATGATTGCTTCACTGCCGCGGCAGCCGGTGCGCCACCAATCGAGAAAGATATGATTGCCCCTAAACAAAACAAAAAAAAATGATTCTTAGAGGATGGATCGATAAATTGATTTTGGATTTGGGAGAATTTATATCTTACCGGAGAGCCATGCTGAGCTGATAATGCCAGTGGCCACAGCAACAAGAGGTGGACCAGAGAGATGCATATTCTCAAATTCTAATCGAACAAACAATGAATTTTCTTTTTTTTTTTTTTTTTTTTTTTTTTTGAAAAAAAATAAAAAAAAAAATAGCAGAGATCAGGAGGTATGAGATTGATGCTATCTGAAAGCTGAAGTGGTATACCAATGATCAGAAACGCGTTTAAATACAGACTTGACAGAGTAGAGTACCCGATGAACGGTGATATAGCCAACTAACCTAAGTAGTTAAATCCTGTGATGACGTAACCCGCCCTTCATTTCCGCGTCACCCATCGCAACGACAAACTCAAACTGGCGGCCAAGGGAAGAGGTGAGGAGTTCAATTAAATCTAGTTTGACAATTTTGATAAATCGTATGCGCGTTCTTCTCTGGTGAACTCCGTACTGCTCTCCGGATAGGTACGAAACATACATGGCTGGAGTGAAGCTGTGTGAGTAAGCTCAGCAATCTTTCAGGTGTAGAGAGTCATTGGACTGATAAAGTAAAGCTCTGATTTAAGAGTATCGATATGGAGGCTTACTCATAGGAATAACATAAACATGTTGCATTTACATTTAGGCAGCAAGCGCAAATATAGTAACGTATGTATATATATATATATATATAACACCTTTCTAACCCTTTATCTGGCGGCTCTGAATATGGGCCCAGCATACACACCATACCGTACAACTCTACTACATTTTACTACAGAGTACACTACACACCATATACACTCTACTACACCACATACCACACTCGACTACACTACAGTATTCTCGTGGATATGCACTATAGTTTCGCGGTATGCCATATTGCCTCCCATTGGAGCAATCTTGCTTCGAACAAGTACTACCTAAGCTACTCATCAACAACCAAAGGAGCGCCAAAGGAACACTTGGATTAGCCAGTGTTACTAACTTGGTAGTACATTGAAAAATTCTCGTCCTAGGATCTCTGAGGGAATAAAAGGGGATCAAAGTATAGTGTAGGGCTACACCGATGAAGGCCAATGATATTTTTTTCCCAAGGAATAGAGAGAGCGAAATGTGCCTTGCCATGCAACGTGCTGATTGGCGACTGAACCCAACCGCGACGCAATTCTTCAATATGTTGAGTGTGACCCAAAGCCTCGTTGGCGGAACCCATCATTATTAAGCTTATTCGTTTTATGGTTATGCTTATTCGCAAAGAAGGCATTAGCGGCCAGGAACAAAATCAAGTTTACGCAGGTAACATCCAACCAGGTGGGATTGGGATTGGGATTAGGATTAGGATTGGGCATCGCGGTCCTCAGTACACTGTGCGGCTTGTCTCATCCTTCTGTATTACCGGGGATCGCGTGTCTTGGTGCTTTCTCTTGTAGGATGTGAGACATGTTTGCACTACTGTGTCCTGACCATCTCGCCGCGAATGAAACATGTATACACGCGAGTCAGTGAGAGAAAGCTGACCTGCTTGGGCGGTGGGGAGATGAGGAGAGTCAATCGAAAAGCCAAAAAGCCAATAGGTAAGTAAAATGAACTTCTTGTGCGTCGACAAACCCTTTTTTTTTTTTTTTTTTTTTCCTTTTTTTTTTTTTTTTTTTGTGTGTAGCTTCCAATCACAGCATATCGCACTACCGTGACACCCTCTTGAACAATTTATGTGCGACAGCCCTGTGTCGATCAAGCAGATTCCAGAATGTCAATCCATATTTCAAAAGGGCCCATCTTCAGCCAAGGAAAACTCATCTCATAACGGCATCCCTAGTTTTCTTGGCAATAGGCTTGGCGATGCAACTTGCCGCGACCAGCCAAGATGAAATTTAAGTTTGTGTAAAATTTTGTCTTGGATTCGTAAGTCTGCCAAGAGATAAGGTAAAACTGCAGCGCCCTTCCGAAGAGCTGTTGGAACGGAGCTTTAGGGAAGGCATTTTTCTTTTCCCATTTTTGAGTTCAACAATGTGAGACACAAAACCATTGCCCGCAAGTTGTTTCGGAAACCAGACTGAGGATTAACGTCGCACTGAGACACAGATTGTGGCGTGGCTATTTAAGCATACTTTTTGAGTCTTGGCGACAGGGCCGGTAGTTGTAGATGATACTTGTCTCGTGCAGAGGAGGCTGAGACCGAAGATTGCCGTGTCATTCTACTCTGTACTCTGTGCTCTGTACTTTGTACTTTGGCGAATAGATGCTAATCGTCTTGTCTTAGGCCGGCGGTACGGTGAGGAGCGTAGCACAATAAAAGCTTTAGAATGAAGCAATCTCCTTTTCTACCCAGGCAAATAACTCCTTAATTATGAGTGCTGGTTCCTGGATGCTGACGTAATGATCAAGGGGTCAGGCCCGTACGGTCATACTTGTATGCTCTGGATACAATCACCTGAATTAGCTGTGAGTTCTTTTGTATTATGATATACTCCATTCTTCATACATATATACCTAGGTATGAAGTTGAAGGAATCACTTGAAATCGTAATCCTCACGGCGGTTATGCTCTGCGGCACTAGACTCGGAAACGTACCTGAACTCGGTACGTGAAAGTACCTGCGCAAGTTAGGAGCTGTCTAGGGCAGCGTCATCATTCGGCCGCAACATGGGATGAAGTGCAATGCACCAATGAGATTAAGGCATCGATATACGGAGTACTCCTAACATACTCCGTACTTGTATGTAGACAAATCTGCGCTGCACGGAGTAGAGTATGTTGTGATTCATACTTGGTAATTCAACCTTTCATCACCTGGCGCGTATTCTACCTATATTCGTAATCCGTATTGCTAGCAGTTAGCGTTTGTCAGCGCAATGACGCGCGATAAGGAGAAATACGCCAGCCCGAATCGCCATGTACGGAGTACAGTCTCCGAGTCAGCTTTGATGGTTGTCTAAGACCTAATGTTTCTTATTCTACGTCGACAGCTCTGAAGAGGCCAACCGAAACACCATACGGAGAATCAGCAACAGTGGAAAGAATCAATCCATCCTGGATACAGGCAGCAGTACTACTTCGTACTCTTCATGTCAGATAGCTGCAGCTGCTATCCAACTCAGCCAAGGAAGAATTGAGGTTCACATCAATTCGTACCGCAGAGATATCCAGTAGTAGGGCTATCGCCGACCGCTGGGAAAGACTAACGGATATGACGCCGCCGCGTACAAGGCATGCGCTAGAGATTCATATCCGCTCCTTAGGGTAACCCAGGTATGGAACAGTGCAAAATAGAACAAGCATAAAATTCGACTAAGCCCCGGTCTCTATCTCAGTGCTTTGTACGGAGTATGGGGCCCGGTGACGGTATTGCGCACGGCAACGAGCAGTACTAGTACCTTACATGGTGGGCTCTGCGGGAAAAGATTAAAATTGAAAGAGGCGCGAAAGGCGCTGGGTTTAGCCTCATATTACTCGGTACAGCACCACCTGCTGCCGAATGAGAAAACGGCACACAGTTGGCCGGCTTGAAGCTTGTTTTCTTGCTTGTTTGGTCTCTGGTTGGAAGGCGCTTTTCTTTTGATGCCGACTGAGCCGGTCACGTCCAATTAGAGATACAAAAAGCATGCAGTCACCTAAAGAGAACAAGCACTCCGTATGAAGTACATGCATTATTGAGCGGCAGGCGAAAGTGCTTGAGGCATAGCGTTCTGATATTGATACGCATGTGGAGGCCATGGCTACCTTGCTTGTAATGACTTTGGAAGCGATGCGCAGGCTGTCTGTCTGTTTGGCTGGTTGTAAGATCCATTTAATACGATTTGATTTGATCCGCTTATGATCCATACGCGGCACCAATTGAAGGGGAGCACCATCTCCCGCGCTGTTTCTCAGACCCATGAGGCCTTGTGTGGACTCGTAAATGCAATCAATACACACTTTTTTTCTTTCTCGGTAGCTTCCCGTACTTTGTACAAATATGAAGCGCTGTGATCAATGCAGAGCATCAGGTATGCGGTACCTTGCAGCGCTGACAAGCCGATGGCGAGCATCATTTTCTTCGCTTCTTGCCGACGGGTCCCCCCCCCCCCCCCCATTACGGAGTACGGCGTACCGGACGGGGAATAAGCCAAATTCATGGTGACTCGCTGTTGCGTGGATCAAATGCTATAATTAATCTTCGCTTCTTGGCCCCTGCATTGGATACATTTGCTTATTCGCTGAGTGTCTTATAACCGGATTTCTTCTTTTTCCTGCTTGACCGGAATTGCAATTTTGCTTGCCTCGGCTTTTGCCCCTGTAACGGCTGTTGACGAGTAGATTGGCAAAGCCGCCGACTGGATCGGAGAAGAAGAAGAAGAAAAGGGGTGGGGTTCATGATTGGGTTTCGTGAAATCAGCTTGCTGCCATTTGTTTATTTAGTGCTCCGTACGAAATACAGGCAGCAGTAATTATGTGGCTGCTGCGTTGAAGTGCCTCATATACTTGGTACATTTTTTTTTTTTTTTTTTTTTTTTTTTTTTGAATTGGTGGTGGCATGTGAGGTGTACCGTGCTCATGACACGAATCAAGCCGCCTAGAACAGCAGCGGTTGGCTGAGTGTAGGAAGACGGCCTGGGTTGAATTGAGCTGTGGTCATGAGGGTACAAGTAAGAACTCAAACGATGACGACGGGGTGTTGTGACCGCGAATTGATGAGGGAGATTTCCACATGTGAATGCGCTGCAGACTCTGAGTGGAAGACGTACGGAATACTTTGTAGTGAGTGATAGATGGCATATTCAAGTACACCATATCCGTGCGGTTGACTGTTGCTCACTGCTTCAGTATTGGAATTGCATATTTCATATAGCATAGAGCCCTTCCATCCAGAGCAGCGTAAATAGCGAGGCCATTCGCCAGCTGACATTTTGACCCCGGTACGGAGAAAATGAGCCGGACCCGAGGTGACCAGCATGCGTCGCTGTGCATAAAAACGGTGCGTGGCCGTACCCCGTACCCCGTACAGCACGCCGCGTCTTGGGGTTGTAGTACAAGCACATACAAGTAATGCGTCGTAAATAAGCTGCAACATGATTTGAAATTTTGAGCTGCTAGGCTTATTTTTTTTTGTTTCTCTACTTGTATGTGCTGTTATGTTGATCACTAGGGCTGATGCGTGTAAAGGGACGATGGAAGGAATTCCACAAGTGTCTCATTCTGTGTCTGTGCTGTGGGATTCTGTCAAGACGAGCTTCATTACAGGAAGTAGCGTAGTGAAGCAGATTCCATAGTAGATCTTATCCACACCAATCGAGGGCGTCGTGATATTAGGACACAAGGGTATATCCATCGTATGCTGTGCTATGCCGTGCTGTTGCTGTTCTAGGTACAGAGCGGATCAGCAATCAGCATTAGCAAACAAGTGATAATCCGTATCTAGTACGAAGTACAGAGAGTATGCTCCATAGGACGTCTTACTTGTACTTGCAAGGCAATCAATCAATCGATCAATCAATCAATCAATCATCAACCTCCCTGGTTCTCTGGGCTTGGGCTAGACGAGCCCTTTTGTAACGTGTACTTTGTGCCAAGCGGCTTGGTGACACAAGCGAAAGTCGGTGGATGGATGGAGAAGAAAAATAGAAGCCTTACTGTGAACGACGTAGCGATAACGTGCGCAGGCCTAGTACGAGTATGGGATAGAGCGCTTCAGGGCATCATCGCGCAGACATGCTTGGACGAATGGAGATGCAAGTTTATGGTCATGTCGGTCACCTAGCTTGGAGTCGCTATTTGTCGTGCGTGTGTGTGCGTGTGTGCGGCCTGCACAGCTGGTTTGATGATGGATGATGGCAGAATGGGGGATTGGATTGGAGGGCTGCACCTACCTAAAACTTGGATTTGACTTGTAAAGAGCACTTGCGTGCTAAAGCTACTACCAGTTGCAACAGGTAGTACCTGGTACCTTGGTGTGTAGGTTCTACTGGTGATTGGTACTCAATACCTAACATCAAGACACTCCTGTTTCTACATCTGTGAATCTATATTTGTCCTCCTTTACTCCGTATATGATTTTAGACTCCAAATCAATGACGATCCATCATAGGTAGAAGATTGGAAAATATAGAAGGGGGCGTGTGCTTGCTTGTGCTATTGGAGTCCCACCGTAAGTACCTAGTAGTACCGATTCATGTAAGCTGTGCAAAGTACTCAGTTCCTCCCCTAGAGGCAGTAAAATGGAGTACCTACTACATTAGGTATTTGGACTGTATTTACGAAGTACTCCATATACTCCATATAAAGGATGCTGCCAGTCTATCAGTAAGTAAACTCCCTCGTCTTGCAATATGTCGTGAAGCAACTGACTCCATACTCTTCTATATTGCCCACTTGATCATTTGAATTTGAAACCTCCGGACGTTGTCTCTCTCTTCTTCTTTTTTGTGTGTGTGCAGCGGCTAGCGGCAGCAGAGGCTTGCTATGATGAGTTACGCACAAAGTACGAAATGCCTAAATCAGAATTGCATGCTGCTAAGAAGTTCTTGGCATGGAAATAAGGGACTTCCAATCTACATGGCAAGTACCTAGTACGTCCAAGTACCTAACCTAAATAGGTTAGTAGATACCTGTATCATCCCTTCTACATCTGTATGTTAGCACTTTCCACACTGATTGCCTCCGGGGTCGCCTCAATTTGGACATTAACCATTATTATTATTTTTTCTTATTAAATGCCTCCACCTCCCACGCTTTTTGTGATCAAATTCTCTTTTCCCTGTTTTGGTCAACGCCATTAATTCAAGAGAGACAGAAAGCGAAAGAGAGAGAAAAGAGTAAACAAAGAAAATAGAAAATAAAAGAAGAAAAGTAACAACTTTTGATTTTCCAACTTTCTCTCTCTCCTTATTTCTATTTCCTGGGCTCGAATCCACACTATTTTAATTGTCAAAGTCTACTACGGAGTACTGCCACATCTCATCAACTCTCCTTTCAAACCTTTCATACGAATGCCGTGAGTTAGCGACGGGCCTCACACATTATTTGGAACCGGCTTTTGCCTCCATTATTTGGTCTTTTCTGCTGCTGTCAGGGACAACGACGAACA